>DWEI01000217.1:0-25237 GCA_018245875.1 Mysoria ambigua | reverse complement strand
ATTTTTTAATTAACTATGATCGCTTTCATTAATATCTCAACAAATTAAAAATTTTGAAATGGAAATTTTAGGTTAAATATCTTAACGCAAAAATGTATAATTATATATTCCTCGTTCCATCTTAGAATAAATCTACACAAGCAATTGTTATAAATCGTAACATTCCGCTTGAATTCTCGCAGAGGCAGGTAGAGGGAGTGCAGTACACTCCCACGTTTCAGTAGTTAGGTTGTACGTTTCACCATGGAATAGAAGATGAAACTGTTGCCATACAAGTTTACAACCATTCAACTAACGAAGCAATTTTTCCAGTGTAATGTACAAAATCACCAATCGACTAATAACGAAATTCATTAATTCTGTTTCGGCTCCACACACGTTTCAACGTATAAACATTTTAAACGAAATTATTATGTTACTACCATAATGAATTTCGAATGAAACGCATTCCGTAATTTATTCCCGCCTGCGAAGGTTCGTGCATGAACATAATACCGTGAGCACGCTGCGGAATTAATACGATTTGGGTCGTATCGAGTTCAAACATTGTCATTGTATGCCTGTACAAGGGGAATGTGGTTAATTCCGGCACGTGATCACAATGTCGGCCCGAGCAGATGTCGCGCGAGGAGGGCGAGGCGGCCGTGCGCGTGTCGCTCCCGGAAGGCACGACGGCGACGGTCGGTGTCCGCGAAGGCATGTCGGTGGAGGAATTCCTCGCGGCTGCATGCGCTCGTCGCTCGCTCAACGCCCTCGAGCACTTCGTGCGCGTCAAGAAGCGGCGGGACATGGAAGACCACAACTACTTTGTCCCGCATCGCAGTGATCTCATAGAAACTTACGTAAGTTTTTCTTTAATGAAAGAACATACACATTTGCACGTTCCTTGTGGAACGTAATTGCGACAATCCTGATCATTTAGAACATGAAACGTTGTTATAAAACTTTTACAACAACGTGCCATTTGATTCTATAAATTTAAATAAAAATGTTATCGCTTTGTAATTCATTATTGTCGTCCACGGAATATTTCAAGAATTGTGTACCTACAGCGGCTGTACACGGTTAAAAAGACATTCGAATTACGCGGTTGTTTTTAAAGACAAGCCTGTAATTTATTTAATGGTCCTCCTTGCCACCCGGCGTCGTCCCAGTGGAGCGATTTGTTTTGTAAATCCTCTGAACTGAATTACTTATTTTATCAAGTCCTTCGCTTCACATTATATAAAGATACGCATAGTAATGAATGCAACATGAATTATAATATCGCTCTATTCATTAATTAATCCTAATTTAATAATAACGAGGGCTATTTTATCGAACCATTTAGGCAAACAATTTCAATGGATGTACGCCTAATTGAGTCGTTTCACGGGAAAAAAAAAGCGACATGTGACCGGATATTGCGTGAGTAGGGTCTGACAGACCGGGCATTGATTTTGTTAGCCATGAAGAAACCTTATCAATCAGTCAGCATAATTCTTCTTTGAACAAGCCTTCAGAACCCGCATGAATGATTTGAGAGTATTTTTCCTATTGATGAAATAATATTTAAATTTCTAGTGTCGGTTGCGGTTATGATATTATTATCAAATTTTGTTTTAAGGCTGCTTAACCGGTCTTTTAAAGAAAGCTGTTAAAAGTGTAGTCTTATTAACTCTGTTAAATTCTGAACTGCGCTCAGTAGAGATTTTGATGACGTGTATTTTGTGATGATTAAACATTTGTGAATTACACTCATTCCAATTCTATATTTAGTTACACACGCACGAGGTGGTAGAAGTTTGCGCGAAGATCCTGTACCAAGTGGAGTTGCAGCGGAACACTCTAGACCAGATGTGGGGATTCAGCGTGGAGGCGGAGCTAATCGAGAACGCGGAGCGGCAGGACGAGCTGTGCTGCTACGTCAGCCGGGTCGAAGATAAGAGTGTTGCTATGCAAAATGGTAATAAACAACAGATTAATCGATACGTGTTGAACGCGCAGAACAATGCCTGAAGAGTAGCGCTCGTTGTATTTAATCACCGGGTTGTGTTCTAAGTTGTATATCATTAACACCGGTGTACGAGTGGCCATAGTGCGTGTTAATTATCTTTTGTTGTCGCGTTCGAGAAACGTCGATATCTCGGTTGCAATTTATTGTTTGTTTTTTTTTGCGCAAGGTATAATCAAAGGCGACGAGATAATGGTGATCAACGGGGCGATAGTATCTGACCTAGATATGATGTACTTGGAGAGCGTGCTGCAAGAGGAGCTGTCTCTGGTCATGATGATGAGGTGCGTTTTAGCTATTCCCCTTCACATTACCATTTTAATGCAATTTCGCTTGTCGTCCAGCGAGTTAACCGCTGTTCATTAATCAGAGCGCTTTGTGAGACGCATTCGTTAGCATCGATTCGCATAATTTGCTGCACCAGTAGCGGATTCGTTGCGAATTGGCCATTAAAAAACAATCGGAATTCAAAATTCGACCTCGTTTCCGGAAAATTATTTTAATACAGTTCAAATAGTGAAAAATCAGAGCAATTTTCTTTGCCGTGTCAGATTCGAATAATAACTCGGAATCATGAATAAAGCTTTCAATTTTACAGTATTCCGTTGTCTTCAATAAAAAATTGTACAGAGGTATGTTAAAAAATTTAGGTACTTTATTTAAATACAGTTGCACAATTTCACTAAAATGATATAAAATGAAATTTTATAAATGATTTACGAAACAATTTACGGTCATATCAATTAAATACGGAAATTTTCAATACTTTTATTGATTATATATATAACATAACGCCGGTATTTCATCGAACCTGTAGACAGAAAATGGCAGTAATCAAACATTTTAACTGGCCCATGGAGTAGAAGATTATAAATTCACTAAATAATTTATAAAAAAACATGTAACAAAAGCTAGCAACTGAATTTGAAATTCCAAGCGCAACATCGCTACGAGTTGGCCCGATTCGTATGCAGAATAGGCGGCAGGAGGCCGCTCGCTTCGGGCGGAACAAATCAGAGGGCGAGCGCGGCGCAGGCAGCGGGGCCTCCACGGCATTTCCCGCCCTCATACACCTGACCTTTCGACCGCGACAAGTTTACTGAAGCGCTAGCTCCGACCTACATACACCCTCGCCCCATAGCCCTCGGCCGCCGAGCGCCTCTCTCGCCACGCCGGCCATTGTGACCGGCCGCAGCCGAGCCGCCTCGCCGCGCCGCGCCGCACCGCACGCCGCCGCCGCGTGAATTAATGCCCCGCTAAATTCTCGTCTTGAAATGAACGCCCGCGACACGTCATTGTTGTGAGTTTATTGTCCGCGGACAGGAACGCCGCTCCATTCACACGAACGCGACACTAACTCGTGGCCACGGTAAGTTCGTGGGCGTCAGCAATTCAGTTTCTACCCCTTCATCAATCCTCTACCACATCTCTTTAGATAATATTTCAAACTCCGTTCACTATCCATTAATCTTTCAAATAAATATTTAATAGAAATTTATATAATGTGGGAGTGCATTACACTTTCATTTGTCACCAGTTACATCATATGTACCTACCTACATTACATAATGAAATAGTTCGTGAAACTATCGCTCTGACCCTTTAATAATCCGAGCATTACTTGTTTTATAAAATATGCATAATAGCTCTACAGAACGCAAAGCACTATTCCGTAACATTGTAGGGGTTTTGTCTCGATCTTGTCATTGAATATTGTATGAGTTGGGCACAGACAATGCCTTGAGGCATGTCGTAAAAGCGTACTTTAATATTGGATTTTCGAACGTTCCCAATATCGAAGCTCGATGGTTGTTTGTTAAATTGTACTTACACTTTACTATCACCATTAATAATCCCTTTTACTATCTATATCGTATTTTATATCATTACTATAATTGAATATTTGTTTTTCGTTATGAATAAGTTATGTATTCGATACCGGAGATCATAAGACGGAATCAATCAATATAAGTAATAGCAACTGAACCACAATATCGCTGCGTAAAAACTAGCAAGTGCTATCTTGGTGCCCCTACGACTGAATAAGCAGATCTTTTTATTGGCAATAAGGTACTTTGCCGAATAAGAAGCGTGTAACCAACACAGATGAGAAGTTATTTACATGATATTCGTATTGGCCTTTTCCTCGTTCTATACAAAACTTAGATATTACTCCTGAATATATACATATATTTGGCCATTATCGTATATTACGGTTTGTCCCATCATCAAGTTAAGTCGGATCAATATTAATAAATGGCCTGGTTTTGTCGTTAAGGAGCAAGCAGTGACCGACGCTTTTATAAATGTGTCCCGGTTTGGGTAGCGAAGCAGACAGAGACGCAGATATACGAGGCGTTCCAACTCTGGCGGTCGTTTTGATTATTTTTCATTATTAGCGATAGCCCGATATTGTGTTATGATGCTTCTGAGAAAAATGATTATTGAGATGCATCGAAGCTTAGATGCCTACTCAACGTTGATTATATTCAACTGTACATTAACAATGAACTTCTTATACGTTCAATGGAATGGCATTGCTATTCTTCGCGATTTATTTTTAAATACGAATATATCTACATACAGAAGCTACTGGCTGTTTACAATTTCATTATTTAAACAAGAACATATAACGCAATACAGTTTTTACAAAACTTACATAACGAAATGGAAAGCATTAGAGACTTTCAAAGACGAATAAACTAAATGTAGCATCAATTTGCGGCTCTACGTCATTTGTGAATCACTTGTGACGCATTTGTGACGCACTATCGGGTACGTTGACCCTCGCGGTAATCGTCTGAGCACATCCCCGGGGACTCCGAACATCGCAGCGGGCCATGCAAATGCATCACAATACAGGTCATTGCGCGCCACGCGCGAGGTGATGTGATGCGCGCGGCTTTCGATGGTAGAATTAATATTCATGAAAATTTAAAAGTTGCATACTAAGCAGGACCACGTAACATCGTGATAAATCCTATAAGCCATACTACCGTATTACCGTCCTACCATAGACACACTCTCAAGTCATATTACCCACGCGCGTACACTGCGTTTCAATTGTTACTAACCCTCTTATTATACCATTGTTAGACATTATCTCATAGTGTGAACGTGAATGTGTGTGCTGGCCAGTCAGGGATGTCAGACACACATATAATATTATCGAGGATTCCAACCCGAGCAAGTTTGTTCATCGTGCTTATCTTCAGCGTCGATATCAAGTGATATTTAGTCATCAAATTCACATTACTTTGAAAATAATTTGCCGATATCTGATGATTGATCAACTTCGTCGCGCCAATCACCACGTTCCGACTGCGAACAGACATCAATTTTGAAAAATACATCAACATTCAAACGATTCAATAAATTTCAATGTCGTTTTCTGTCTACATTAACGTACAAATATGAGTATACAAGACATGTGACGTCAAAATTATTTCGAACGTCAACGTCATAGTTTTTGTATGTCCTCTGTAATTATTAAAAGAGTCGTTGCTATTTCGCCCGCGTTCGTTAATCGATAACACCGAGCCGTGTCCGAAGGTCGTCGCGCACGGAGCCGCCGGAGCTGAACGGCGTGATGCGCGCCGCCACGGACGACATCATCGAGTCGCTGGTGTGCCCGCCGCCGCCCAGCGACCCGCCCGTCATCTCCGACGACATGATATCCGGCCTCATCGTGCCCGCGCCCGCTTGGAGTGAGTGACCGCAGGCTTCGTGTGTCTATATTTCATGTACTATGTTTGATAACGACTATATTTCAGGTACTAATCGTTTGTCGATCTATCTCTGTGTGCCTACAAATAACAGTTTCAAGATTGATACACCGTTTCTAAATGTTGACCTGAATATGCCGATAAATAGGATTAAAGCGTTTACCGACTAGCGAAAGCTCCGCCTTGAAGCAAAATCTTATTTGCATGATTTTAAAATATTGAATATTTTTATTTCACTCCAAAGGATTTGTCGATTTGGCTTACTGAACTGAATTTTATATCGTTCGTATTCCATTAACAGTGCAGCAAGGAAAAGTAAAACTGTTTATTTTCGTTTTATGTTATTATTATGTAAGACACCGAATGTTAAAGCAATCACGCGTTTTTTATTATTATCATGAGGTCGGTATTTAATTCCAACATGTGCATGTTTTATGTGATCTCATGTTCACTTTATGAGATTTAAATTATGAGCGAACCGTGTTTTGTATGCCATTTTATACGACAGACGTGTCTTTCGATAGCGATAGTGTCATTTATACGCGGCTAGCTATACAATCGAAGCGGTGCGCGTCACACAACGCGTGGCCTCCGCCCTCACCTGCAGCGTAATATCCGGCACGCGCCCGCGTCAGGTGTGCCACATTTGCATCTTCTGTATAACCTGCCGTTTATGTAAAACTAGGTTAAATATACACGAACATTGAATGCTTTTAACAAGTTGCAACTGTTGGTGAAAGATAGAGATTTATATTAATATAACTTTGAAAATACGACATTTCATTATTTATAAAAGTTTTGTAAGATATTCTCTACAGTCAATGTAAGTAATAAAATGAAACCTCCAAGTATGTTTGATGTTACGTAAAAACGTAACTTCACACCTACACTTCCGGTAACGGTAGACAGAGGAACGCGTTTCACTAGTTATGTTTACGTCCCACTTTGGAAAAGGTGAGCCTATTGACAGACACCGGGCATATATCCGAACTCCAAACCACTACTAGAAAATCTAAATTAAAGAGATATAGTAGTGCCCGACCCGGAAATCGAACTCGAGACTTCCCACTTACCATCAACACGACTAAATAGCAATCATGTTCATCACACGATGTTTTATATCAAATAGTGAAATATAAAATGAACACAATTATTTAAATAATTTATTCACGAAACGGGTTATGTACATACATACGTTAATCGGCGAAATGCTAAATGAGTATTAATAATCGTGAACAAACTCGCGGCGAGGGAGTCTTTTATATTTTTACGCATCAAATATTTTAAATAACGCCGATTTTACGTACAACTCGGCAGCATTGAAGTTGTGATAAAAGCACCGTGGAGAAATGTTTATTATGAACACAGTGAATGGCGGTGAGACGTGGTGAACGTTTAGATAATTTTGTGGATAAGTAGCAATAATCATAACCTATATACGTACATAATGACCAAATATATTTTCTTATGCGATATTTGTACACATTGATGTATCGGTTAAACAAAGCCATGTTGTGTGTACCGGTGTTGGTGAACAGAAAAGAACACACAACGTCTAAATACTAATATGACATTATACATAATATTTTTGGATTGTAGGCGAATGTGGCAAGAAATTAATAATACTTGAACCTTTTGTGTCTTCAATATAATTAATTTTGGGTTTATTAAAGAAATTCTATTAGTTTCATTATTATTTGCAAGTAGTAACTCGTCATGACTCTTTATTTTTCTATTCATTACGTAACACTTGCGTCACTTGCCAGTATTCGTACGCTATGAAAATATTTATAAATTTCTGTATAATGTTACCACCAGCCTGTAAACAAAATGTTTGGGTGATAAGATCTGACTCACTTTGTTTTTCAACGGCATGTTTACATAAGAAATAAGCAAATTGAATAAAAGTTACTCATTGATTTGAGACCTTTAAGAGTAGGTATATCTCTATCTTAGCTATTGCCTTTTCCGTATTTCATTATGTATATTCACAACTAATTGTGACGAAAAACACAAAGATGAAAGTATCATTGTTATTATTTTCAACCTTAATAAATATGGCCTACAGCTCAACGTTACGCTACGTTTGTAAGTAGGTACATATACCACGTATCCTCGTAACAGGAACAACTTAACAGCCATTTGATTAATACCATTGACATTTGTCCTTATATTATTAGCTGTTGTTACGCGGAACCAATGCGAATTGTGTACGACATAGTCGACAGTGAGACCGGCCAACACATGAGCGCCAATTACGGTATTCGATTGTTTCGCCGCGTACAATCACACGTACGAGTAGGTACGATGTCTGTTATCCAATTAAATTTAATCCGCGGTGTATCCGTGGTCGCTTTGTAAGCGGCCCGATGCGAACGTCTGCAATCCATTCGAATTTAGAACTAGAATTATTGATTTCTTCATTCCACTAGTCACGATGACGTCTGAGTACGTAATAAGCACATTGCGTGCGTCAAAGTGAAAAATAACATACACGTCTAACGGCCGACGTAATGTCGCTCTTCGAAATAATAGAACTAAAAAAAACATCAAGTGAGCAAAGAAACATAATGTTATAAGAGCGAAACAGGCAGTCAGCCAATAAATTGACCCGCGTAAGGCGACCCAGCCTGTCACGCGCGCGAACACCATTAACCTGTCCTGTGATGTGTCCTCATAACGACATAACAATATCGTATTCCATATTTCTTCGTGAAAAATGTGAAATTTTCTTTCGATGAATAGCTGTCGTGGTTAAAGTGAAATTGTTACTTCACTTTAATGAAAATTGTAAATTCAGATTACGTTTTACAGTACTTTACTTTTACCTCGTCCGTCACGATTAGAAACTTTTTGATTTTTATAATTTAAATGAAACTGGTAAAGTTTTTATGCCAACCTTAAGGCGAAGTACTCATCACGGCCTCCAAATAAAGGTCGTGACCCTATCCGTAGGCTGTTTACTTGCGCCTGATGTTGACTTCCCTCAACCAAAAAAACTCATTGTGTCAGTTCTTGGAACAAACTGGCCTCCGTTCGAAATTTGAAATCTTCTCGTTGATGTGTCTAATGTTTTGAGAATTGGCTTTAACTGCTGTTCAACATTTTATACTAGATAGTACTTGACATTACCGACTCAAAGACGATTCCATATTTATATATTTTCAATGATCTATATTATCGCACATTGGTTTCGTGCGAACCCTATTTTATTAGCTGTTGTATACTACATTGTATCGCGCTTCAATGTGCCTATTTACATAAAAGTTTAATTAATAAAGTTCGCTCGAAAATTGAAGTCCGAGTACGAGTACATTGCCAACTATTAATTTAAACAACAATTAATAATTGATGAATACTATATTTATTATGTAAGTACATATATTATTTCAATTTCTTACAAGATATCACGAGTGAAACGTCATAAGTAAAAAAGAGTAAAGATAAGTCCTCAATTATTTATCGACCGAAAATAATTACGTAATTACGGCGGTATGATCCCATTTCGCGAGTCGCTCGGTCTGTATTTCTCCTACATAATAAAATCATCAACGGAAATTACTAAATTATTGTGGCATTATCTGTAGGTATTATACGTATTAGAGGTTATCACGTGATTCAATCTACTTGTGCGCTCGCCGTGTGAATGCCCATGAATTAAATGATATTAAATCTAATGGAATCGGAGCTTTGTGCTGCAGTCTTGTGATTAGTTTGGTGTGGCACTAATGACGTCTGTATAACATATTATTATTGATAATATACTTTGAACGTAACGTTGAATACGTATGTTACGTATACGTAACGTATATATTGTAAGGTATATATATCGTATACCTATATATTGATCGTTTTGCAAATATTTTAATTTTACTGTTATAATTTTAACATTATATTTACAATATTATAATTGTAACTTTTTAGTTGCAGTTTTATCAATTTTAACATTAAAATTTGTGTCAAGCCATAATTTATTCCTGAAAATACACTTTAGGTAAGGAACTGTACAGCCCCGCTGAAACAGACGCGCAGGGAGACTCTGCTACCAGTGGCCCGCCCAAAGTCAGCTCTCGGACTAACTCCTTCGAAATCGAGAATCTCCTCAAGGTAACCTACCTTAATACTTTTTGTTACACCTTCAATTAGATACAAAATTACTTCAATTAGTAATCGTATGTACTAACTATTTAAATATAGTATTCTTCATTCAATTTGAGTCTAAAAAACCGTGTTAAACTCGTAATTGTTAAACACTGTTAAAACCTGTTAAACACTGTTAAAAACATTTAATTAACATCAATTAGCATTCAGCGTAAAATTCAAATTGAATACAATAGCTGGAGATTGGGGTAAAAGCTAAGAAGCATTTAACAGACCTCTTAACTGCGTTAAGACGGGCCGTTATAAAATGTAGTCGTTCTCTCGTACCGCGCTATAAAGCTCGGTGTATGAGTGTATTTTTTAAATTTATAGATATTTAAATGCAGAAAACGGAATAAATAAAATAAAAACGTGAGAATATATGTCCAAACGTTTAAACTAGTTATAATATACGAACTAACTTTATACTATTTATATTAACTTGATTCTATGAAAATGCGTCCACATTTGGCTTAAATAAGTAGCTAGTAGTAGTTTAACAAATAGACAATAGTTACACGACTATATAATCGATATATCGATATAAAATCGATTAAACGAAACTTGATATTTAGATAATTTTAGACCTCATTCATTCATATCACCAGTAGTATCGATTAGTTGCTTATTTTACGCTAGGTGTGGCCATGTTTGAACATAGTCGATCATGAGACGGAAAGTCCATTTTTGTTCGATTTATTTTAAATAATATCATTAAAGGCTGTCCGATGCGATATGCGAGACAACCGCCACATCTAGCCGAGCGCTTCATTAACTAGTGCGTAAATATAAAAGTGTGGGGGTGTGCGTGTGCGGCAGAGTGCGGAGCAAGTGACGGGGTGGTGCCGCTCGCCGGGCGACACGCGGCGCGGCAGCCCCACGGGCAGCACCAGCGCCGCCGTCACGCCCTCGCGACACCTGTCCGACGCGGACAAGCTCCGCAAGGTGCTCATGGAGCTGGTCGACACGGAGCGTGCTTACGTCAAGGTATTCCTCGTGTACACTCATGTCCATTTATAGCCTCCCTAACTAACGTCAACGCCTACGAGCACGAGCTGCGTTTTTCCTTAGATCGTACAACAAAGTTACACTGCTCCCACCAATTTCTTAAGCTTTGATACAAAAGCGATTCGCATTGTAAGTCACCACTTTAATGTGGGTCACATTATAATGAAGTAAAGTGATTGATTGAAATTTTTAATGGACTGTCAAAATTTTAATGATATCCGTTAAATTTCAAAATATTTTCAATAAAGTTTCAAGATACAGACAAAATTTCTAATGCCTGTTGAACTAAGATAATACGTATCTCACTGTGAACAGTATTTGTCTTAGTATATTTTTGAAACAAAAATATTTCATTATATTATGACAAAAGGATAAGAAATCAATATTAAAATAAAAATAATATACGCGAATAACAAACATATCAATTGTATTATTGTATTTTCAACGCAAACGCAATAAAATAGGAATTTGGCGACGTTTATGTGTAGGTGTATAAAATGCTTCCACCTGTAAAAATATACTCCAACACACATTCTGAATCGACAATTAATATATTATCATTTTCAATACACAATACACAACGCTATTATTAATCAACAAAACGCGAGCGGTGTTTAGCTCAAACGGTGTCATAGCTACTAAAATACTATTAAAATTAGGTTCATGTAAAACCTTATACACATAATGTATATTCCAAAGAATGTATATTCAAATCCACAAAAGATATATTTCTAATATCCATATTTTCTTGGCAACTGATATACATGATCACTAATTATAGGTTCATACATACATTCCGAGAATCATTTTAGCAATAAAATTGGTAAGAAATTAGTAAAGAATATTCCATATTCATCCATAATTACGGTGACGTCCCTAATGATAATTCCGCCTGGAAAAAATTCTCATGAAAGGAAATAATTAAAACAAAGCTGTATATACCTATAATATATATCAAATAAAATTACCCTGAGATTTCAAAACACTGAGAAAGATACAGTAATTACCGACATGTTATTATTAATTATAATAAAAATTACAAAACTCAATAATGTTATGTCAAAAAATAAGAAATAATATTAAAATTACCGTGAGCTCCATGCTAAAATTCTTAATCCAAGTAAATCTCAATGAAAAATCACGCCTGTAATCCTTAAAAAGGTAGGCAGACGAGTATACTCTCATGTTTCACCAGTTACATTTACGTTCAATTCTTACACACCAGACTCTGAAACACTGTTAGACATTTAAGTTACTTTAGTTAATTCTAATCATTACAGCTTAGTAATTACATTAATATCACGTCGTTATTACAAATAAGTCAATAGATGTTATTTAGTCTACAAAATTTTCGTTCTACTTTTAAAGTTTCGCCTGACCGTTATTAAAAACTTCACAAAAAAATTACTTCCCCTGGGGTTTCGATGTAAATTAAAATGCGACATCAAACCATTCGCTTAAAAAAACGGAACTGTGATAAATATTTACAAAAGAAAGAAAAGAAATACGATACCTTGCATTGTTTTGCAGTCTCTCAGGAGAATGAAACTTTTGTTTTCACAATATCATCAGCGTGGTATTTTATCGGAAAATAATTTTTATTGTTAATAAATTGTCGAGAATAGTGTTATGGAAATTTCAACACAAACTTTTATTCACACTACTTGAGTGATCAGTATTCAATTATAAGCATGTTATACGACACGACAATTTAAATATATTTTTCCTTATGCCGTAACTCAAATGTCATTTTGAAATAATAATACAAGTGAGGTTTTATCATAATATGTAGATTCACAATCAAAAATCAATATTGTTTCTGCTTTTTGTGAAACAACAGTAAAGTATTTATAAGGCACAGGTATATTTATCGAATAGTACTTATAGGTAGGTACTTTTAATAAAAATCCTTATTTATTATATTCCATACTTCGCTCGTTTATAATAAAAAACAGCTTCATAATAAGCTCCATTTAAATCTGAACGCCCGAAAGAATAATTTGAAAAGGTTTGGCCGCATAAATTGGTCGAACCGAAAAGTTGAAATGAATTTATATCTTCGTGAAACTTACACCTGTGCGGCTGTCTAACTGTCACTGTGATTAAATTGTTTACGAGTATTTTGGGCTTTAGAGGTATGCTTAAGATTAGTGCGAAACATTTTATAACATGATTGACACGTTTTACACTTGATTCTACCCTTGTACAACTTCAACATTAATTGGGTTATGTACGAGTAAATATAATTGTTCCGTTATTGCATTTTCTATTTTTAAAAGGCGACCTAACAACACTACGTTGTTATCATTATTATTATTAACTAAGATGCGGCAAGCTGAGGACCTGTCCTCAGCTTGCCGCAATGCAGCGCTTTGGGAGAGGCCTATGTCCAGCATTGGACCGAGATAGGCTGATTATGATGATGATGAAAAACAAGAGTTTACAGGCACCTTCTAGGCAAGCATGCTAAATCGTAGGCTGCGCATCGCTTGCCATTAAGAGATATATCAGTCGAAAGCGAAGCTCTTGCTAAATAAAATAAAAATACGAAGCTATTACAACCAAATATCGCGGTATCTTGTAACAATGCTCGTTATTTGGCTTCATTTCCTTTGATATTACGAGTAATTACTAAGTATGGGATTTAAAGTATGAGTGATTAATGATTAAAATGTTTAAATACAGAAAATATTACTTCTGTTACATATTTTTTATACATTTATTAAACTTTACATTAAATTGACAATTAACTAATAATTGGACTACAGAATGAAGCGGTAACAGTTAAATATGAAATACATGTTTATACAATAATGTAATGTTCGTTAAATAGAATGATATTGTCTGTATGTTCGTTATGTTGTAATGTTCGTTAAATAGAATGATATTGTCTGTATGTAAACGGTTACAGCATCTCAATAACTTGTTGGAGAACTACTTAGAGCCGTTGAAGAAAGAAACTTTTTTATCAAACGCCGAAATCAATGCTCTGTTCGGAAACATTCAAGAGATAGTAACTTTTCAAAGACAATTCTTGCAAAACTTAGAAGAAGCGGTCGAGGCTGAACCTAATTTCCATCATTTCGAATTCTCCAACCAATTCAAGGTAAAATTTTCAACATTCAAATATTCATTATAATATTTTGTTTACCCTGTCTTAGATTCTCGACTGTCCCATATTTTATATGAGACAGTAAAGATTTTTTATGAGACAGTAAAATAACAACTATTTTAAATTTCGTCTAGCCGCAAACTTACTCTTTTCTAAGCTCTACTCAACAACGAAATATTGAAAAAAGAACATGAATATTAGACAAAGAAATTTTAATTTCAAAATATAATTTCAGAATGTTCTCTTCGCTGTTGGCAACGCCTTCCTTTATTACGTCAACCATTTCAAATTATACAGTTCCTTCTGCGCTAGTCACAGCAAAGCCCAGAAAGTTTTGCATCCCAGTAAGTGTTATATACTTTTATCATCTGTTATATACGAGTTCCTTTTTCTCGTGTCCGTAATACAACTTTCAGTTTTATATTCTATAGATGAGGGCAATCAAGCTTTACAAGAGTTCCTCGCAGCGCGTAATCCGAAACAGCAGCACTCCTCGACATTGGAATCATATTTAATCAAACCTATTCAACGAATACTTAAATACCCTTTGCTACTTCAGCAACTGCGGAATTTGACGGACGTTAACTCTGAAGAACATCTTCACTTAGTTGGTAAGAACCGCAAAACACTTTGCTAAGTACCAACCGAGTCCAGCTGTACTAATACTGATTAATTTTAACAATAATTACAGAGGCTCTTAAAGGTATGGAAAAAGTTGCCGAGCACATCAATGAAATGCAACGGATCCATGAAGAATACGGTGCTATATTTGATCACTTGTTCAGACAACATCAAAAGTCTTGCAAGCAACCAATAGACCTAAGTCCTGGTAAGTTTCGTTCGCTGATATTTTGACTATTTTCAATTTGCGAACATGAGTAAATTAACGAAGCACATATTTTCCAGGTGATTTGTTATATTATGGCGGCGTTGAATGGTTGAATATATCAGACTTTTTAGGAAAGATAAAAAAGGGATTGGAATTACACGCTATGTGCTTTGTATTTAAATCAGCTGTAGTCTTCCTTTGCAAAGAAAGACTAAGACAAAAGAAAAAGTTAATGGTGAGTATTCTTACAAAGATTACTTACGTTTACTCTGGGAGCATTTTTGTACATCAATGTATCGTCAAACTTTCAGGGTGTACCCTCCAAAAATAATTCAAATGAAGTGGAGATTATTAGGTATCAAGTTCTGATCCCAGTAACGGAAGTACAAGTGCGCGCGTCTTCAGCAAAAGATATGGACAGTCACTTCCTATGGGAACTCATTCACCTGCGCAGTCAATTACAACGTCGCTCAGAAAAAGTTTATGTACTCTCTAATAGGTAAGTTTTTATTTTCATAATGTTATGGCTGTTAGTGTTTTTGACATCAGAGATATACGGAATCTAATGTTCGACTAAACCTACGTAAAATTATAACATTTTTTAAACAATGAGAACCACGAGTTGATTTAAAACTGATATAATATAACGAAATATTCAGAACAAAATAAGTAAAGAGAAGCCCATTACTTAGGTACGTTCATGTCGAAAAGCACCTTTAAAAATACGTATTGCCAAATCTATCCTTCATTTGACAACGGTTGAAAAGTCATGCCTTTCGCTGCACGCTTTCAAATGCAACAGCAGTCGTTACGCTACACAACTTGATTCAATATCCATATAAATGGTTTCTAATATCCGTTTCTAAATTCAACTTGTCCTATTGCTCGAGTTCTTGTGTGTTTAGGGTTTATTACCTAACTAACATGATATTAGCCTGAGTGCACGTCATTTCCTGTACCCCCTGGTATGCTCACACCAGCACGGCGGACTTCCGCAACGCGTTCCTCAAGACGATCCGGCAGATCATCCGCGAGTCGGTGCGCAACATGTCGCTGCCGAGCTCGCGGCCCGCGCCCGCGCCGCCGCGCGCGCCGCATGCGCCGCACGCGTCGCACGCGCCGCACTCCGCGCACACTCTCGACCGCGAGCGCCCCAAGCACCAAGTAAGCGACTCTTGACAACACTCATTAAATAATGAAACGATCGATTTTAAACGTCATACGCTCTCTACGTGTACATTTTTTTCTATAAAACTGTTATTTTTTAAAGTCTTACAATTAATAAAATAATTTCCGGCTCGTTATAGGGCGTAAATTAGAATGTTTCGGTAATATACACATAATCTATTACTCGAAAATTTCTCAACTCCATAAGGTTTTATGGACTCTATAGTTTTATAGATTCGAACTGAATCGATCCCAATTCACATCCTAGTAATTTTCACACATGATTATGCTTTTTATTTAGTAAATAGCAGCATAAATATATTGTCATTTTGAATAAAGTATTACCGAAGAACTCAGGGCGTAAAGTTGCAACTTCATGGATGCATTATATGTTCATCTAATAAAATGTATCATCTAATCTAAATCAACTAAACAAGTAAAAATTTAGATGTATAACGCCTAAAAACACAAATCTTGTCTCCAATTGCGGCATTTTACTTTTTAGATATAATATGCATTAAGTAGAGATTTTGATCGTTTTACCTTTTGAATTTTAGGTGCAGGTGATGCAAGGTTCCCAAACTCTCGGAAAAACGAAGAAATCTAAAATAACAGGACAGCGACTCTCCGCTGGGAATATTGAGGTGCCTTACCTTTTGTCTTATCTTTTTATTAATATAACATTATTCAGGATATCCTTGTCATTTTACACGTATATTTGTATAAACAGGTGGGAAATTTATCACGTGAAAACTCGCAAGATGCCGAAGAACCTCCTCAAGAGATATCTTCCGACGAACCATCGTTCAGGATCAGGAGCAAAGCACTTGGAGAGCCTGCAGGTCAGTTTTGCAAAATTAAGTATATAAAGAAGTATATATTTTATTTTTATTTTTATTTTTATTTTATTTTTATTTTTATTTAATTTGTTTAGTTAATATAATGTAATTACAATATTACATAAGCAGCAGCAGGGGGAGATCCTTATATATCAATCCCGTAAAACATGTCAGGAAAATTTGGGGTGGCTGAAAATCAGCGCAGCTCAAGACTTGATCCTATTCTATAAGGGCTGAGTCACTTCCTTTTGCTCTCATTAATGTTAATGTTATTTAATAAACAATATTTTCACAAATTGAAATTGCAAATCATTGGAAACTTTTGATAATTAAAAATTTCTTACTTATGAAATTGATATATTCCTTAATTTTTACCCGGCTGCCTATGAAATACACGTACATATCTTTTCGTTGACGCTGGTTTTCAACTTTTTAAATTTTTACCTAGCTTATATTACCTACATATATGAATACTCGAGTTGAAATATCTCAAGCTTATATGGATGGTAACTGTTATGTAAATAATTTGTGGTCGGACAGGAAGCACCTCTGCTTCGGCAGTAGAAGTGTCTAGCGGCGAGAGCAGCAAGCGCGCCACCAGCGGGCCGAGTGGGCCGAGCGGCGCGGACACGGAGGCAGAGGGCTCCAAGTCGGAGGGCGAGGACGAGCCGCCGCCGCCGCCTGCCAAGCGAGGGTTAGGCCGCACCCCTAACCACCTCACCCTCAGGTACCATATGTATGGGTGCGCAGATCCAGACACACCAATCAAATGTAATGCGGGCATTGCACTCCGAACTGAAATCACGAGATGCTTTAGATTTTTTTACAATAATATTTTGCCTGCCACGGCCATGAATACATTAAAAGGATTACATTAATAAGACAAAATTACATATAATTATGACAATGATCTCAATTTATGAACAAAAATAATATATGTCTCTAAAATTAACAGCTCTCAGCAATTTTGAAACACTAGGTGAAACACTAGCCTCAAATTTGTAAATCAAAGCTTTAAGAAAAAATTGGAGAGAAATTTCTTCAAGTTTATTGAATGCACGAAAACAGACTCTGTGATCTAACGAAATTTTTATTAAAAGTTCATTTATTTACTTAATAAATAATATATTATAAATGAATAGTTTTAAAATGTGTTATAAAAAGATATGCAGTTCAGTTGTTCAAGCATCTTTATTCGGAGTACAGACAGTGTTCACATTATGTTTACAGTGCCTACACAATGCATCGACACTCGCGAATTGATATTTGCGCTCATTCACTCATATCTCTCAAAATTTACGCATAACCGCTTATCTCTACTCATACATATGTCCCGTGCTTTCCCCTAGTAGCTTTCCTGACAATGAAGCAATTTCACGGATATATTTACTTTGCTTTACAGCACAACCTCTACTTTGAGTGCCGGTAGCACCGGCAGCCAGGCTCGTCTCATTCAATCCTCCCACCAGCCCACACAATACCAGCCAACTATGGTCAAGGAGTTAGGTAAGCAAGAGTCACAATCACTCAAATCCTCCCCTGAGAGAAAATGTTCGTCTGCAGACAGAAGAATTAAAGTGATTCGATCAGGCAGCGGCAGCAGCATTAATAGGGAAAGATCACCGAGCCGTTTGGCAGACCATCCGTCGCCTGACAGGGATCGCGTCACGAAAGTCATAATTTGCAAGTCACCAAATAAGTCCAGTCTGAAACAATCGAAGACGTTACACCGCTCTCCTAAAGGTAGTTTTGATCAACCGAGATCCCCACGAGAATCTATCGATAAATCTCGATCCCCCCAACAAAGTTTCGACGGGTCCAGGTCTCCGCGCGGGAGCATAATGAAATCTCGTGAGAATAGCTTGGACAGATCAAAGTCGCCAAAACCTGCCCCAAAGAAGGGCATAATGAGAACACCTCAGGCTAGCTTCGATAGATCCCCGTGTAAATCTCCCAATGTAAGCCGCCGCTCATCCAGATCAAGCGGCGAGAAGTTAGCGAGACTTGGTACGAATTCGTTGGATCGCATGATGCACTACTCTCAACTAGCTAAAGCGGAGGACAAAGCAATGAAAATGGGTATTGTCGTTTCCAAATCCACGGAATCCATCGCTAAAGCGATTGAACATCCGACTTGCGTACAATGCTACTTGTCGGTGAAAAAGCAGTCAAAAACCTCCTAGCATAAGGGGAAGGGCAAGCTCCCTAAGGCTCGAAGGAAATCTCTCATGAACCAATCTATCTTGGTCTCGTCCGACCGCAGCAGCGTCGAAACTTTGGACGACATGAGCCTCGAGCGTGGACATTGCCCTTCCACGAGACATTGCCCTTCCTCACGACACTGCGAAAAAAGCGACTTCAACCAGATTCACGTTTAAGTTAAAAATGTCTTGTGTTAAGTATAATAAATAAAAATTTAATTTATTATTTTCTGAATATTGTTTTACATAAGCTATTGCAAATTAAAGGTTTAAGAATGGTAAAATATTAACAATTTCTGCGAATATTTCTAACTTGTATGCTATAAGGAATTGACTAGGGTTGATTATAAAAACGGTGATTCATAAATGAAAATTAGATAGTTTATTTCAATTTTATGAATATTTTTAGGTAATACATATATACTGAAACAGTTCGCTATACCTACCTATTAAACATAAAACACCAATATACTAGTTCCACTGTGCAGAACTACGAGTATTGTTTCGGTGATATTACTACCCATTCAAAATGAAAGTAAGGTTCAAATTTCGTATACGTTATAGTGTTGACCTATAATCGAATTGTAGAGGAAAATCATGATCTGAAATAACCCCTTATATGGGCTTCGGTGTTAGTACCTAATTAATAAAAATATCGTATGTAGTTGTGTGATAAAATTGTAGACGCGGTTGTTTATCACGACATTCATATTTAATCACTATTAAATCATACATGTAGGTAAATCCAAGTGCTAAGTATTACACGATAATGGCTGTGGAATCGTACTGATGTTAATCCTAAATCACTTCTCTCATATTTTGTCTATGGTGATTAATTTCACATTTAATGTCTATATAACAAATTCCTTCAGGTATAATAAAAATTTTACTGTTGTGTGATTATTAAATTTGTACCATTAATTAAGTCTTCCATTTCGACTACTTATACTTAATTAAGCAATTTCTTATGTTATGTCTCACAATGCCTGCTAATTATAAGTTTGTAATATTAAAAGATACGAATGTCTACGTATTCGAAAACGTTTAAAATGATTTATGGTTTTTGAAAGCAAAGAGATTGTGAAGTGTGACGCCAGATTTCAGCCTACTGCATATTAGCATTATATATTGTACATTAATAATACTTGTGTGGACACTTATATCAATATAATACGTGCATGTTACATTTTAAATAGAATAACTATCGACTTATTCAATTATTGGACTAACTCATATAATAAAATTCATAGGATAGCCTAAAGCATTTAAATACATTTTAATAAATATGATACTGACTTAATACTTAAATATAAAAGTAGTAATCCCTTCGTTTTAAATAGAAATATAGATATTAGCTGCGCACTAAATATAATATGTTCCCTTTAAATAGATAAATGCACTGGCAAATCGCAACTCATTACTTCCCTATAATGACTAGTGTTTTCGTGTAGAATCAATTTAAATTTGTTCACTGGTGCACCTTATATAATAATACCTATACGTGTCTGTAGGCTTAGTTATAATTCGTAAGCTCGTCGAAATTTTCTTATGTGTTAAGTAAATTAAAACTTTTAATTTGAATGTTCGATGTAATGTTGACCGCCGGAACTACTACTACATATGAAATACGCGCAACCTCCGAAAATAGTGTCTAACTTTTTTATTATGGGTTCGGGCGCACATTCGTGAGGCTTCTACCGGGTGTCACTGTCGTAGAGTAAAAAGGAGGTAGGACGATTACGCTCGATATCATTCCTTGAAATTTGAGTCAATATTGTGTGCAATATCGATATTTTATCGGTTTACACAAACCGGACAGTACACAGCGACAAAACTGAACAGAAACAAATGGACAGATCGCTCGGTCACTCCTTTTTACGACACGATCACGTCTCCGACAACATTCATCAAACATTCAACTCTTTTCGCGAACTCGCGAAACCTGGATATCGGTATGATGACGCGTCCAAATCGCCTCGGCGAGGCTCGAGCCGCCCGCACCCGCACGCTCGCCGACCGGCCTGGCCGGCGCCGGCGCCGTGCGGGGCGGCGACGGCCCCGTAAAAGAGTTCGGTGTTTGGTGTGTTGTAGGATCGCCCGTGTGGAAACCCCGCGACATGTTGAGCGAGGCGGCGGGCGGCGGCGCGGCCGTGCCCGCGCCCACCACGCTGCCGCGCTCGCAGCGGCCCGCGCCGCGCGCGCACCACCTCTCCGCCAGCCGCAAGTCGTTGGCGCCGGACCACCGCCACTAAGCGCGCCGCACTTCCTGCACCCACAGCGTTCCTCCTTTACCCAATCCTGAATCGGCTCGAACGCATTTGTCGCGCATTACTTATTAATCCGCGTTCAATTCCTGCACTCCGCCGAGAACCGGAATCTGAAAGTATTCTATTCAAAACCAAGTATCGCGCTAACGGATCTAATACTTGTTCTTTCATGTGTAGCGTAAATTTTGTACCTCTGTACCTACTACACCTTTTGTTCAGTTCGACAAAAAACCTAATCACTCTTATGATATACAATTTTTTGCAATATCCCGTGTTGAAGACGAATCTGAGCTGCTTTTTATGACAGCTAATAATAACCTAGAAGGTGAAGTCAGTGTGCCAAAATATTATCAATTAACATAAATATAGCTATTTGATGGGCTCGCGGGCACGCAAACACGATCGTACAGTATCATAAGTAATTAGAAGCCTATTATTCTATTATAATTATTATTGATGCATTTCTATACGTGTATTGATTAAATTTCTTCCACGGTATGAAATTAAACATAAAAAAAATAATGGATTGTAAATTTGACCTAGAAACTATGTGTTTTTAATAAAGAAATGTATTAAAAAATGGCATGATTGCGTCGACCCTAATTTGCGAGGGGTTACTTCTAAGTTTCAAGCTACTTATGCTAAGCACATAAATTTAACCCTTTGTAAAATAGTTTGTCCCGAAGAGTTTGATGAGGCATGCAGAAAAATCGAGAAAGGAAACACCATGATAGTTTGTATTCCACTGAACAACAATTTCGTCGTTTACACTAATACTATATTTATTTTATTATTTTTAATGACACTTTGATAGTTAGGCTCGACATTGTCGGTGAAAAATGTTACAGGCTAACTTTAATTGACGTCGCAAGCTCAAAATCTTCACTGAAGTATGTTTGAACAGCGTTTATTTGTATTTATGTCACCATTGTTCAAAATTGTTTTATCCTAATAAATAAGACTGGAAGTGGCATGGAATGAGGTTTAGATATGAAAACATCAGCGAAAAAAAAAATTACTTAGATACCCATATGATAATATTAAATTATTGTAAAGACTATTGGATTTTAAAATAACGAATATTATAACATAGTGCGACGTTGCACCACTGTAGTTTCACATACGATCGACGTTAATACGAATATCACCACAAATATTTGCTAGATCATATTGTTTAATTTATATTAGAGCGATCATTGTTCCGTATATGAGTGAATATTAAATCTACAAACAATGACAATATCATAATAGAAATCCATAGAACGGCTATCATACCTGTTCAAGTAATCGAGCGATGAAATTATTGAAGAAATGTTTTTCTATATCTGAATCATTGTTGAGGTCTGTCTTTGATATACGTCTTGTACTATTGTTTGGTTTCTTTAATATTTTTAACTTTACGTTGTTTACAACTCATTTTTTTTTATACACGAAACATGAACTGTATTTCATGAGACGGCTAATACATACATACATAGCATGTTAATGAATTTGTATGATTATAATAATCAATTGTTAAACATTCCACATTTTCTTTCCTTCTTTACTCGTGAATTATAATCCCTATCCTGTGTATGAATAGCTAATATTTCTTTTTTTACAAATATGAACAGTATAATAATTGTGTATTTCGGCATAAATCAATTTGCTCTAAACAATTTCGTCATATTCCCTTAATATATTTATTCAAACTTTCATTATACTTGAATATAAACATTTTCGAGCGATAAATAATTTTCGACCAGATTTTCATTTTACAAAAGATATAGAGAATCACTTCTTAAATATACGATTAGCCAAACGTTAACCTGGTATCTCTTCCTATTTTCGAGAAATATTTATTTTGATTCGAAATTTTCGAGGAGAAGTTAGTTTTCAACAGATTCCTTGTAAGGTCTCCAGTGCCAAAAATTAGGTACCAATAATATAATCGATACCTGTGCTTGTTACTACTCACTGTTAAAATTTATATAATAAATAATATATCGTCAGAGTAGTTAGCTGTATTCTACTTGCGATTACTTTCGTCACATTGGCAATGCGATTCACGAAACTATAGTTCAAAAATGCACTTACCCTATGGAAAAGTACACTAGGTAGTTTTGATAATAATTTCTCTTCATGATCAAATTCAAAAGTTCTATCATAGGTTAGGCAAATGGTAAAACATGTATCCATGTGTTTTTGTTTACCCGTTGATAAATAATAATATGGTTGGTTAATTAATACAGATATTAAAATACGATATTAAATTATGAGAAACTTGTTTGAAACCACGATAAAACTTCATCTGCTCAAGCGTTTTTTTATGAAATGCTGCTATAATATTTAATCTCCATACTGTTCTGGCCATCCATAAATTTTTGTATGTGCAACAGCCAATATTGCCATACGTACTTTAATTATCTGCAATGTAATTTAATGATAGAAATTAAAACATCATTACTTTCATTCCCGAAAGGGGCCTTTTTTTTAACTTTTCAGTTAAATTGAAGGTTACTTACCTACAGCGGTACGAATGTAATAGAAGAATATGTTACAGATTTGTGGTACATTCAGCATAGAATGTACGAGCGATATCATCAGACGAGATAAATATTATTCGTATTGTAACATATCATCTGCGATTTTTACAATAATAGAACGATTTGTCGTGGTTTCAAGTAACTATTTATTTAAATTACTTTACAGTTATCCGGAATATGAATGTAATAATAATAATAAGTAGATTTTATTTATTATTGTGGTCAAAAAAACATACCCATTGCATTTATATTTTGAATTTTTATATATCGTTTAAAATTATTTCGTGATTTATTGAAATAAAACATGTTTATTAATATACATATGTTAAAATATTCGAATTTAATAATTACGAACTTATACAATCGATTTATAGATATTGTTATACTAAGAAAATATAATTAATAAAATTAATAAACAAATATGAGTGAAAAATGTAATGAAGAATGAGCTCATTAATTGCGATTGTATTTCATACTTCAATGACATTTGAAAAGTAATGTAGGAAAATGAATGAATATTTAGAAAGACTTATTGAAGTAAAATACGAAGGTAACTAATGTTATAATAAGTATTGTACTTTTATAATTTCACTTTGAATAATTTGCTACTTGGTTCGTTTTCTATTGAGTTCTATCAATGTATTATAGTATTGTATGTATGATAAATTTCCTATGAACGGTAATTAGTAAATAGTGTGTTTATGGCAAACTATCGGAACGACACTGGTTTATTTCGTTATTAATATCGTTCCAAAAACAAAAGTCTCTATCACAAAAATTGGCAATGCTCTCTTCACAGCGTTATAAGTTAAAAAATACACACTGTTTTTTTTTCTCAAAACTGTGGATTCGAAAAGTAAGAGGCACTTTTTCTAGCGAATTGTAAAATCACCGAACTTTTTGACTAGGAAATAATGACCTCTGAGAGCCTAAAAAAAGTGCCTTTAAATGTTTTAAAATGAAGTGTTCACAGCACTCGCCACGACGTATTCCACTTACGACTCGTTCCTATAGTTTGCCTACATTTTACTAATTAGCTCGATTACAAATTCTAGCATCCTTTAGTGGCTTCCAGCAAAGTTAGTCTAATTTATAAATTGATGTATTCCTATTGTTTTCCTAAGTATGAATAAGTTCAATTTTGTGAAACATGAAAATTACTTTTTATTGCTTATGAATAAATATAAAATGTAACGTTGGTCTTTGTTATTTCTGTACCTCCTTAACAGTCCCTTAGTGTTAATAAAATTAGCTCTATAATTAATACAATTCAGTATTTTAATCTCGCAATAATTATAACTAAAAGAAAAGTTCGATGTATTAAAAAAACACAGTAACATTTTATAAAAAAAATGTAACTTCACGCCTGTAATCCCCGAAAAGGTAGGCAGAGGAATGCAGAACATTCCCACGATTCACCGGTTACGTTTA
>DWEI01000216.1:0-25245 GCA_018245875.1 Mysoria ambigua | reverse complement strand
ATAAGAGATATATGTTTAAAGTAAATTATAGTCAATTTCATGTTCGCCTGTCAATGGAAAAGAGTCTCTAAGTACCTCCCATTGGTGACGACTCCGAAAAAACCAGATAAAAACAACACTAATATGTGTGCGTAAATAGCACAGACATTTCGTCTGAGGTTAATGTCAAATCGGGAGTGACATGTCATTCAGGTGACAGGTGACATGACAGGTAAGATGAATATTGTGCATAATGAAACTATAGAGAAAAATCCTATTTCCGAGTAACTTTGTTCAGCTGGTGTATAGTTCCTAGCGTCTTCTCTTTACTACAATGCGTGACATTTTTACTATTTTATTTGCCTATGAGACATCGCTCGAGACAGACCCGCCCTGTCATGTCAAGCCTTTTGTCTAATCCTCGTAGTACATAAAATTAATGCGAAAAGCAATGCCTTTATATTAAGTTAAAAACAATTGTGACGAAATATCGCCTATCTCTAACATCTCGTGGTGAGACACGCTTGTAAAAACAGTTAAAAATTCCAACATTGGGATGCCGAGGATGTCGTCAACTCACATAAATAAAACTTAAGCGCCCATGTCTGAGTTAAAGTTTTAATTACGTTGTGACGTGGCGACGGTGCGTGCACTGGGCCTAAAATATGTACGGTACATCGCCCTGGACGCACCGACGATTACGTCAAATTGATTTAATTACTGGTTTGGCCGTTTTTGCAAAATATGATTTAATAGCTCGCGGCGCCGACTCGCATGTTACGAAACATTTAACGTAGATAATAATCAAACATTCCTAATATATAATCGTCGGGTGAAACAGACCGAGTATCTTCAATAATTTTTGCCCTGCTCTTGCATGTCTGTGCTGCCTTCAAACAGTTGTAGAACACTATACATTGTACCTGATCCTTAAAACATAGGGAACGTACCGTTGAACCTGTGGATACGAGGTCGCTTAACATAATTTTTCGATATAAACGAATTCAACGGCGCGTAGACTTCCAGTAATCGTCAATAAACAACATCGTGTTGCTTATCAAACGTTCGCGACAACCCTTTGAGAGTTAATGCCGAGCGGCAGATCACAGATATAAACTGGATGTAGTCTGAGACTCACGAGGAACTTTACTGATCACATATAAAATACTTAAATTGATTCATTTTTTAATTGCATATATAAAAACGTCATGTTATGTTTATACGAGTGTGCTTAGAGTAGACGTAAAAAAAATTATTCACTGAATTCTACAAAGTTCTTCAGATGGTACCTACTTAGATTTATAGAAACAGTACTCACATTCATATGAAATTATTCTCATTTGTACTATATAGATTATTCTCATTTCAATTATTCTCATTTGTACTATATAGATTGACAATAAATATTGACAATTATATAACCAAATAATTTGATGTACGGTATATTTACTCAAGTAACGAAGATATGGCCGAAACATTTTCAACTCCACATCTAGTCTACGCACGCCACCACACTGATCTCGTACTCTCGATGCGGTGTTTAACAATTTCACATTTTATTTATAATTTCTCAAATGTACGAGGCGATTTCTTTTCGAGCGCGGCCTCCAATAACCGCGGCCGTCAGCGGCGGGCGATGAAAACGGCACTTTTTGCCAGGACGAGATACAGAACCCGATAGCACGATACCTAATAGCTCTATAAACAAGATAAATATCTCGCAGGCGCTGGGAGAGACGTGCGCCGTGATGCTAAGTCGAAGTGTGATGTTCCTGGAACGGCTCGCCGCATGACAATATACGATTCGATATAGGATAACGCCTTAATTAATTTATACTTAGATCTTTCATGCTATGAGAAATAAGCTAGTCTACGCACCGACCGCGTTACGATCAGCGAGAGCTCATAAAGAAGGACTTCAGTTAAGTCAACTAAGTCTAAAAACCTACTTATGTGGATAAAACCGGCACACAATTTAACCACATGTTAATTGACAAAGACAATTAGCATTCGCAAACATTCCGTTCGCTACAAACATTCGAATATGTACAGATAGTAATATTCCAGTATGACAATTGTGAAATAAAAAGAAACACATTCACTCCACGATATGCAACCTGCAATTGACTTAAAACAAATATTGAAAACAAAATAAAAAAATAAATAAATAATAAATGCCGGGAGAGACATATCGAAAATTTTAATCGAATGAGTGGCGAGGCAGAACGTATGTCGGAATCGTTCATTTGTAAATGATCATTTGTGAAACGCAATAATGTATGTATTTTTATTCAACAACAAAGTAGGAGAAATTACACCAAGTTATTTGCAATTCAAAAAAAAATAAAAATAATTAAATTCAATCACGGTCTCTTGAAATATACCGATTTAGTCTGATTAGATTTGAAATACATAGATTAGCGTACGGAGTCTGTCTACAAATTCACTTTATTTTTTTACTATTTATTCTATAACCACGATTTACAATATCTTATACCATGCAAATATAATGGAATATAATTGTGTTATAGTAGCGATTTAGCTCTATAAAAGTATTAAGACATATTACTCTTATATTCAGTATGAAATGTGTAAGCACCTTTATAGCAGTTATCTCCTATCAGTTAACCTGCCGTCGTGTAATTGTTTAGCATGATCTCAATATTAGGAATCGCATCCTCTTTCTGACTCGTGCGACGTTCTATGTTGGATCCTCGTTAAAGGAGATTGTCATTACAATCATTGCGTCCCAGTGAAAATCCTAGCAACAATATTGATCGCGGTGCGTCCGATAACAATATCACTACAACACGCGTCGAGCGGCCCGCGCGCTGCCGTAAAACATTTAGGCCAGCGCATTACGCGACGCGACATTTCACCGACAAGTGGCCGTCGAAAAAACTGCTAATTGCAAGTACAATGGGGCACAAAGCCACCGCCCTTTCCCACGCGGCATCCGACGCGCATGCGCGGAGTACATTTCGGGCGTGCTGCTCTTTTATTGCCAAAAATTAATGTCCGGTAAACAGTGCTTAATTGCAAGCCTGTCCTTTGACTCAACTCATAATGTTGCCATTTGATGAGATTTTGGTGAAATATTCCCCATTTCGCAAAAATATTATTAATAATTTTGAAATCAAAATTTGTAATCCTGACACTCCGAGAATCTAAACGATACGTAAATGAAACGAATGAAAAATTCTTTGCTATTAAATTATTTTATATCATAAATTGCCTGCCTCTTGTTCGTGTTGGTTGCAAATGCGACTGGCGATTGGGAGGTCCCGGGTTTGATTCCTGGGTCGAACGCTACAAAAACTTTCTACTAGAAAATCTAAATTAGAATTTTAGTACAGGTTCTCAGTCTGGATAAGTTTCCGATACATGACAATTGGCTCATTCATAATGGGACTTCTAATAACTAATTCTAATAGTGAGAATTCTAATAACTAATTCTAATAGTGAGAAGACTAATAACTAATTCTAACTCTTTCAAAATATTTTGTTTCTAACCACATCTCCTTGTTTCGTGATACAGCTGGCAACACCGCCGAACAATCGCCGCGCCCGCCCGGCACACTACGAATAACTTTTCGCGGAAACCGGCGAAGAGACTGAACATAAAATTCGCAATAAAGAACTAATAATAATATAATAATAAGCATACTCAGTGATTTTTTCGAAGATGCCGTTCTTTATAATACCTGAAGCACAATGTCCGTTTTATTACATTTTAATTTTATTGGATAATACCACGTTTTCCGTTCATCTGCCGCCAAAAATGTGCAATTTCGCTTAATAACTTTATAGTACAGGTCAATAATGGTATATTGAACGCTCGTATCTTTCCAGTAATGGCCACCAGCATCAACGTTTAACACGAACATATCGTTTAAGCAAACGAGATTGTCCCGTGATTACCGTTTACTGTTGCACATCTTTCTTAAACATTTTACGACTATAACATAGAAAAACCACAAACATGTATGTACCACGAAGCGTACGGCTCCACCAAAACTCATGGTCTCTCCTTGCTTTCGTATCCGTCGTTGCCGTCTTATAAATATTTAACATGTTATTGCAACCTACCGTTAACTTACGTTCAATTTCGACTTCCAATTCTCGAACTTTCGAGACGTTCCATATAATAGCCGCATGAAGTAAGACATTTTCAATTTAACGTTACCAATCAATCATTCTTAGCACCACGATCGGAAGGAAATGCCAGTTGCAATGAACTGTTCAAAACGCATCGGACATCTGCACTTCAATAGACTGTTACAAAACCAACAAACACCAGCGGCGGCGTGTTCCCGTAATCGCGTGTAATTGCAACATTACACACACACACACACGCACACACACACACATTACGAACACGACCATCCACAATTGCTGTTACAAATCAGTTTCACTTGTATACGTACACTAATAAGACATTCGGTGTTAAATATGAACATACTGCACAATTTTAAACTTTTGTTTAGTAAATTTGCTCCCAAGAATGTTATATTTGGAGCTCCGATATACAAACAAACGTATCCGGAGTACTGTACACTAATTGTACTATTAATAAAGAAGAAATGCAACTTAGAAGTATAGACCAAATTTATGATAATGGTAATTAGGCATGTCGTCTGCCATGTCCTCGGTTCGATTCACGTCTCAGGACTTTGTATACATGGCCGGTATAAGACAATATATTTCATTGCGAGACTAGATGGCGTTGTACCTATTTCTGAACAATAGTATGAATACCTTACGAAACTTACGAAAAAACTCGCGAAATAAATAATTTATAATGAATTAAGATACAAATTTAAATTAAATACGGATTTCATAACCGTTATTGATACATACCTTTTTATTTCTCATCTACCTTCATCAAGCAACTGCAAAAATAAAACTCTATCGTAGTGATCAAGTATACCATAATAGAGAACTGTATCTAAAAATTCGTAATCACAACTTGCCGGCTGAGCAGTTAGCGTTACCAACCCATGCACCTCCGACCAATAGATTCAAATATTTAAAGATAGTAAAATTCCTCTCAAACTTTTTTCGAGTACGAAAGCTCCAATATGCTACAGTAATATTTTTATCTCTTAACATTCAAGGATAGAATACGTCCAATAACGTAGGCAAGAGGAGGTCCTATTCACGATTAAAATGAAATGTGCCTGACTAATAAAATTCGTGTAGCCTTAGGCTCGACAGCGTTAATAACGGTTCTTCAAAGTATATTTAAGATTTCAAATGCGGAACGTTTTACAAATGAAGAAATAATAAACTCATTAACATTCGCATAGAATCTGTGGTCCTAAATATATTTTATAAATACATATACAGTCCACAATACATTTAAGTTTATTTTAGCCTTGCTTTAATCCCCATTTCAAATAATAACAGTTGCAGGGAGTCAATAACATGTCTGCCGACAAAGAGAAATTTGAAATGAGCATAACTCAGGACGGGCTGCACTCGGCGCGTACCAAGTCAAACATCAATATTGCTTATCTATGAGTAGATATTATCAGATGTAACTTTACCCATAACATGGGGCATGGTGCAACATCGTTAGCTGAAAGATACCTGCGCTGAGATGCGATTGTGGCCAAGTGTCACACAGCAAAGTAACCTATACGCCAATCACAAGTCAACTTGGCACAGACAACTACTGATTTATAACTACGTCTATACATATATGACCACACGCACGGTGCAACAAACCCTAGACCTATAAAGCATTTGTCTAAGAAAGTATTAATGTAGGTCCCTAAAACACAAAAATAGTCTCATACATGCGTAATATTGAACGCAGAAACACGAAAATACTTTAAAAATATTCTTTCAACAGTAACTGGATTTCCATAAGACATAACTACATTTCTTGATATAAAATCCGTTTGCAATATGTGGTAATAAGATTTATGCGCACTTGGAATGAAGAAACGAATGGTTCAAATCGAAGATTAGGGAAATGACTACATACGGCAACAACACACAATTTTAGATTGTATGGAAAAAAATACATGCATTGAAAAATTTTACCTCCGGGAGTATTATAATATAACAATTTGAAAATGACAAATCAAAGTAGCATGAAGCTTTCAATAGGTCCGGCTAACTTTCACTGCTGTTGGAAGTGTGAAACAATTATCGCGGCACGCAGACGGCAATTTCTATGATAATGAACTGAAGGACTAAGTGACTTGAGCCTTGAGCGAGGTAAAACAGGATTTTGCTCCGGACCATGTAATAGCAAGAAAAATATTTACTGTGTTATTATAGAGAACCTAAATCAAAAATATAAAATAAAGCATTTGCAGCATACATAAACGAGTATATAACAGACCTCGATGAATGTATACCTTCACATAGTCACCTCAATAGGTACGCCTAAATAATAACACGTACACCGATTTATAAGCGCGGACCCGAAAGCGATAAAGGCAAAACATCAAATAATAACATAAAAAATTGGTTTACGACACGATTAAATATTATTAAACGCACCTCACAAGCTTACGATCAGACATGTGTTGACACAATTTTATAGATCGTATCTAATATACAGGAAAATGTGCATACCATCGTTCGTTTGGTCAACGAGAGGCCAGTGACCGATCTCGGTATATTTTCACACACACAGGATTGGTCGGACGCCCCGTGACAGCGGCGTAGAACTAAACAGCAAACATTAACATTTATTACTTTTCAGGAAACTCCGGTTTGATGCGGCATTACGACTGTCGATTTTGATATATGTGAGATCCCAACGCAGATAAAGCTTTCTTAGAGCAAGTGAACGATAGAGATACGATAGCAACAGTAATAAATACGATTATCTTCAACTGTCCAATCATTATTATTTATGCGCTGATAATTATACACGTTAGGATTCAACACCATTAGTACGAGTACACACTACTCCATTTCTCCATCTATAAACTATTCAATGCTGTTCTTCCCTTGATATAAGCGCTACAGAAAAGAAGAAAAAACCTACATGATTTATTAATAAGGTATCTATCAACAAGTGCATACTACTTATCTTAATACTTTGACAGCACGACTGGAAAAATTTCCTGTTCCTTGTTTGCATTGCTATGACCTAATTGGCAAATGAGAATGAATACCATCGTTTAATAATAGACAAAGAAAAGAATCGTACAATAATATGCGTGTTAATGGACGTTATAAATTCAAAGACTCCAATCTACAGACACCATAAATAGGACGAAATAATAATAACGACCGCCGGCCAAAAAAGGATATATCATCGAAGGTTAATAAAGCACGTGTAGTCTCACAAACGCGGCATAATGTTACACCAGGGTCCGAGGAAACCCCAAAAACAGGTTATGAAACAGGGTTGCCATATTTGTGGCCAGCTCGCGACTGGATTAATCGTAAAAGGTCTAAACGGGCCGTCTTCGGTCTACCCGAGCGTACGGCTCCACGTGGCTTTGTTTGCCATCTCAAGATCTATACGTCATCGTACCTGTAAGGCAACGATGGTCTTATGCCATTTACATAAAGGTCGCCCAGTTCACCGGCAACAGGATTAAATATTTTTAAAGACTCAAACGTGTTTTGAATAATATTCGTAAAGCTACGTCAGAAAGCTATGTTCTCTACGCACCTGCTTACACCTTTACCTTACTGGATTTATAAGTAGGCGGTAACATTAAAGTCCATATTTTCTGTTAATTTTTACACTAAATTCGTAAGCCAAATGCTAATATCTGTATGTTACCGATTGCAACCCCAAATTACACGTCAAAACACATCAATACTCATCGCGAAAATTCATCGTTAGCTATCATTTTAACGTTCTCGGTCCGCCAACTGTAATCGGTTGGGACGGTAAGTCTTAATTTGCAGCCGGTACGTCATTATCTGGACATCACGTGCAAAAGAGCATTAGTTCGTTAGTTATGCTATCAGAACTTTATGCAACCTACGAGCTTAGCGTCAAGTTATTTAACGACCTCGTATACGTTATAACGTTGATCCTGGATTAGGATATCGCTTACGGGCATTCGCTAATGGCGCATCATAAAGCTTTTATTAAATAAAAAAACACCGCATTCACATTAAGTACACATGCCTATTTTCTATATAAATATTGTTTAGCCGCTCAATTTGTCTGTAATCCTCTTTGATGCAAAAACGACTTTACTAAAGCTTACGCAAAAAATCTACACGACGTAATCTTTATCGGTATTCGTAAAGAAATTTCTGCAATGCAATGGATGCGTTCGGTTTAATATCATCATCGACGCGTTCAGGTGTAAGGACGCAAGTAATTTCTATTTCCTGTGTACGGTTACTGCGCTTTTACTTCTCGAGATTTTTCAATAATTGAGTTAAGAATCTCGACTCGCAAGTCGCCAGGGTCCGCCGATTCCTCACTCCCATTAAATCGATTGAGTCGCCAGTAATGATCGAAAAGTGAAAGCGCCCGGAGTCGCTTTATCATCTCCCACTACGAGATCGGGAGCCACGAACTTAATCACGGTTAAACTACACGAAAACGACATATGATACACAAAAAATATACACGCTTACGAACAACAACAACAATAAAACAACAGTTTATGAACACTTTACAGACTATAATATGATGATCCGAGCGCAAAATTAAGTTTGCACAGATGTGTTACATGTTTGTTTTAAGTTGTACTGAGATGCGCCTCGAAACTTGATTACGGAAAAAAAGTAATGATTCAGTACGGACCAGTCCGAAGATCTTTCCGTGAATAGCGGTACAATATGTAAATTGCGTCGCCTTGATATACGAGGGAATTTGGAACAGACGAAGGTTGGAGGTGTGTGAAAGATAACAATGATACGGTATCTGGGCTTAAGTGGTATTCCGGATAAAAGTTAATTACTGCGGAATCAAAAATCTGTATACATATAAAACAGGAGTAAACAATTATTTGTTAGAATCAACATGGTGCATCAGTACAAGTGACCAGTAAAGTAATCGACTGATTTAACCACATGTGCCATTGAACCGTAAGTGTTACTCCTACGTATAACATTCAGAATTTGGTGTCGCACTATGATTATGAGAAAACACAATTATGTGCATACTATATGCACATTGCATGATGGATGTGGTATATCGATGGATTTTATACATTACGACCGGCTCTATTAACAATTAGCTATAATTAAAACAAAGTGAATGTTGTTTGACATATTTATGGAGCAAAAATCTGTATCGACGATATTAAAATGGTCGTTCAACACGTAGTCAAAGTGCGCGCTGCGGGCGACAGTCGCTGCGACAGCTTAGCAGCGACAAGAGCGATTAAAGTAAACGACGACTTAACAATAATTACTTATCGCTAGAATTATCTGCATCTATCTACTTCAGCTGCTTGAGAATTGCGTTAAAAAATAACAAGTCGACACCTGACAACTACACTTAGTTCATAAAGATCCTACTAAATTATTCGAAATTACGGCAAAAACAGCAAAATTTAATTTAATTGTTCGAATAGCCGCTGATATACATTAAGAATCAAACAATGCACTGTTAATGCTAAAATTTATTTACATGCGCTTTTATTGCTATCATCATATCGAGAAATAAACACGCATCCGAATATAAATTGTCCACGATAAGCTAACTAAACTCATTAAGCCAGCACAAAGCCCCTGAATTGTAAGTAGCTGTTTCATTTAAAACACAAAAGGAAGATCGAATCAAAGGACCAGATCCTAATAACACAACAATAGATTCTAGGACCGACAATGCCCAATCCATGGAACAATAGGCAATCCTTGATTCAATAGAGCTGTGCCTTTTAAGTATGCAATCTATAGTTGCTAGATGAAACCTAGTGTCAGATGTAAATTTAATGTGACCGGTATCGCTATCAATAGCTGTGGTGTCGATAATTGCACGTTTATAGACTCGTTGCCAGTTTCATTCATAAACAAGCGAGATTACTTTATGAATGGCCGTCCCGCCATGCCCTTAATTTATTGTGTCAGCCGACCGACTTCCATAAGTTTCCTGGTCGCCTATTACCATATATCGAATGTTGTCCACGTAGACTATCATTTTGTAGGCGCTAACTTGACCTTGATTTATGAAGTTCATTGAGAAAAATTAACGATCACTGTACCTCTACCAATTATCTCCGGACATATCAGTACCGCAACTCGATGCGAAGTGCGCAGCTTTAAACTTATAAGCGGCAAAAGCAATATTAATAACGAATATATTAAATATTATTAACATTCAATTCATTACTGGAACACGCGAAAAAAGAACATAAGTCAGCACGCTATTACCGGAGCGTATGAACGTAAACCTGTCCGACTGTTAATAATTCTTTTGTTAATGGCCTCTCATGGCTGAATAAATTTTAGTGCTAAATAAACAAGCTTTATCTGTGATCTCCACAATGCAACGGGTCCGAGGGTAACAGGAGCCGACTGAAGCGCCGCGACCACGATACCATCACGCCGATATGCATCAAGGAAGACCAGTTGTCAATACATTTCACCTGCGAGCTGAACCAACTTGATGGCCTGTCTGTGACCAGAACGAGTTCCCATGAAATGTGCTGCTCTTGCAAGACATTTTTATACCTCTGTCCAACAAGATGTACCAGTGCCTGTTGCTTACATGTTAATGTATCTCCAATCGGGCTGAGGTTTATGTCAATGATCGTTTCTTTGTTTCAGGATAAAGATGCTGTCGCCGGTTGAATTTCCAGTAGCCGTCAACACGAATTCAATGCGGATAATTTAGATCAATTTATAACATTTTTGTCGCGCTAAATAATGGTCACTATTTCCATATTATGCAAATGAACATCAGTGCCAGTAAATAACATTAAGGGGAGCGAATAAATATTGCGCTAACCTTATTTACTGGACAATTCAGACGTCCAAGCAAACAAACACAGGTGGTCCCAATAAAAGGTTCGGTGGAAGACAAGCGCCTCTTAGAGATGCCGCCCTCCCTAAAAGGATAATAATACGTCGTTTCCATGCTCCCGCCTCACAGTGCATCCCCGGGACTCCAGGAGAAATGTAAATTGTCCCGCCACCTGACAAATAGCTTAATTAACGACTAACACGCGACCAGCGAATTATTGAGATTATCCGAATGGTTCGTTACCGAGCTTCCAGCGACGTTTATGCACAATTATGACCACTTTAATCGTCGTTGTAAGCTTGATCTAGATTTTTCTCGAACAAATTCATACTCAACGACATTTTTATATACTCAAAGCTTGTCGTGATTTAATTCCACTAAATGACACTCGGGAGTTCTAAATGCCTCGAATACAATGAACAAAAGGGGCTCGAGAAAACGGAACGTCCCAATTGAGTCGCGTTTAGTAACTTAACAGAAGCTTTTAAATTTCAAGGTTAGAATGGAAGTTATGTCGAGATTTGGTTTTTTATTCGCAACGCTATGCGCCGGCAGGCGTTCCGTGGGCGCGCACGTGACGTTACCGTGCCTCCGGTGCTTGATGCGGCACGACCGCTCGCGTGGGCAGTCGTTGCTATACTGACTGTCACGAATCAAGAATTGACAAGATCGGTACAACATACAAGCTATTTATGGTGTTTTATATAATACAAATGGATAAGCATAGATCTTGTTACACGTTTGGAAAAGAAGTAAAATATATAAATAATTCGTCTGCGAAAATAATTTTGTTATAACTTCAAAAAAAGTGTTAAAAACGGCTAAATTCTTTAGATGTCTGCGGGCACATCAAGATGCAGTTTCAAATCGAAACGCCTCTCATTCTGGGGAACGGTGATGGCAAAAAGCTTTAGGTGACGGGCGTGCGCGATGACGACTCTCCAGCTCGAGTTTTCCCAGCGAAATCTGGATGTTTGGTGGATTTTTTTAATTGTCGAAAAAACGAAAACGACGCGCCAAGCTCTCTCCTCTCCTGCCGCAATCAAATAAAAACTTACTCGTTAATGTTTTATGTATGAAATTCGCGATGCCGATACATTATGGATGGGGCCCCGCTGGCTACGAGGTAGGATATTTTGACGGAGGCAGATATCGCAGGGCGCTATGGTGGGCGCGGGCTTCTCCTGATATTTTTTCATGACATCGTACAGATTACATCTGCGTGTCGAATTACTAAGGTGCATTGCGGTAATGCCATGTTTTAAATTTTCTCCGCCAGTGAACATTTTCGTTATCACATACGCAAATGATCGAAGTAGTTACACGAGATGAATAAGGTTTGCATGTATTATTTTAAAATTGTATATATGTCAACGTTGAAATTATCAATACGTCGTTTGGAAATTTATATTTCATCTCAAATTCGATATTGTATCGATACAATTTACATACAACAACAATGTTAACAAGCGCCAACAGTTCTAGCCACTGTTATCACAAGAACATTGTTCATAGGTGATCACGAATGCAGTTTTAAAGACCGTTAGCACACAGGACGTGTAAACAATTCTTATTTACGGTGACCACGTTGACATGTTTAGATGGCACACCTGAAGGACTATTTCGGTCGAACCAGTTGAACAAGCGCAGGTGTCCGATACTAGTATGACCATTAATCGTTTGAATTTTTCAAGTTGCTTATTCTTTTTTCTTATGGAATACAAGATTAATAGTCATGTCTAAGTCGTAATCAAATGTTATATACTAGATATGCTGCATATATTTTGATTGTAATTAAGGAAATGGACAATATTAATTCTTTATACATTTTTTGCAGCTTCTAACAGCTTTAGTACATTTTTTGTTTTGTCCTGAACTATTATACTAGTACATAGTAACAAGATACAAATGTTATGTAGATACGTTCTTGGAAATTTTAACTTTATCTTACACCACATGTTAATATAACCGCGACCAGTTCATATTTCTACGCAAAAATGCTAATAATTCCGATGGACGTAACTAATTAAAAAAAAAGTCATATTTATCCCACGCAGCTACCCTGGACTCAAACCGGACTCCTTCGCACTCCGGCACACTAATGAAGTGGTTCAATCGCTAACGACAGCGAAAACATTCTAAAACAATATTTAAAGATCCCAATAATCTTTTTATTTCAGTAATAGTTTAATTTGTGTTACATAACTCCCGTAACCCCTGAAATGGTAGCCAGAGCTCCCTTGGCATTTTAAGTAGGTACTCATTATAATTACTTCCGTCCTACGTACAAGAGATTAAACTTTACAAAATACTATGCCTTTAAGTTTATTAAGTTAATGCGACAATGCGTTAATGGTCCAGAAATTTCTATAAGATAGATGGTATATGCAAAGAAATAATTATATCCACTAGCAAAACTTTATTTACTAAGTGTCTGCACCTTTCTTTCATCTTCGTCCTATATATCATACTTGACATTCCTAAAAAGTGACATTACTAAGGTCCGATAAAATGCCACTTGCAATAACGACTACGTATTAATACTAACTGAGCAAAAACAAATATATGCGATCCGCTAACAGTCTCCCACTTGGCACCGCGCGCTGCGCTCAGTTTGTCCACAGGCCGCTCATTACAAGCGATAATGACCGGATCTATCTGCAAGTGTAATGCGATCCGGCGCACATTGTGCGTGCCCGCTGAAAAAACACCCGCAAAACCGTATCTTTTATCTATTTCGCATTTATTAGCACAGATACACCGTCCACATCTATTTAGAAGGTAATTAATATCGCGATATCGCCCCACTGTTCACGTTATGTGTATATCGTATCACGATGTCTCCGATCCGTCCGTACGGCGTACACCGATTTAACACAACGCATTGATCGAATCACAATAATTGTTCTTTGGTATCACATCATCCAATGGGACGAACAAAAAACTCTTATTTATAGCGCTCCACGTGAAACGCATGTGCCGCACGTCAACTGTTATTGTTCATTAAGAAGATATAACGGCCAATTACGGGAGAATGTAGATGAATTTAAAAAATCCTCAAGTTTACATATTTGCAACGTCGTAACACGGAATCGGCATCCGTGTATTTTTAATTCACCTGTACTTATGGAAAAGATGCACACACCTTTGTTTATTACAATTGACTATTTGTGTACGTGAAGCTTTTTACATATATATATAATGTGAACGTTTGGTAAATTGTCAGGCGAACGCCGTGCCGCGTGCCGCGAGCGCAGACATCCGAGGCATGGCGTTCCGTTTGTTTCGGCGGCTCTCGGTAAATTGATTTTTAATTAAACACACTTCGTTGTCTCGTTCATTGAATTAACCTTAACGTTCGTTTTATTTCAGTGAACACGGGCGATAGCGAACGTTTAAAACATACCTGAATAACTTAAGGCACACTTTCCGGGAATCGTGGTCACAATGCCGGCTGATTCGGCAAAACAATCGCTTGTTACACTTGACCGACACTCGAGCAATGCGGGCCCTTCATAATCGTGCGCGCCATTTACCAGCGATTTTCTCGAAAACGCACCTCGTGAACATTTTAGTCGTGATCCCGGGAATCCTTTGATGCCGTCCGACGCCTAACGAACTAGCGTCCGACAGATAAATTTGCCGATTAGTCGCCCCGACATCGAGACACTGTCGGTCGCCGGGTAATCAGTTCAACCCTACTGTCATCTGTCGATCGCTAAGCTGCGCTCAAGATTGATGTTAGAATGAATTTTCGAATGTAAATTCGTTATTCTTAAAAGAAGATTCGCTTCAATTCAATTTAAAAAAGTCAACCTTTTGTCAACGACGCTTGTATAGTTAATTATCGATCTAATTTCACAGAGGCTTCTTTAACTTCAACTTTAAAGCTTTGTTAGTGCGAAATAAAAACGAGGTTTACCGCGAAACTGGCCCGACAGTGACACCGGAGTACTAGGCATGCATAATAGTAAGGCGTTCACGCTAGGTGTCGAACGCTGGGAGGCGGGCCGACACGCTAGCTCCCTTCCCACCAGCCAATCAATCTTCACCTCCCCGACCTCTCCTGCCGGCGACCAGAGCGCATTAACCTTAATGAAGTGAAACAGTAGTTCGCGTCGAGGTCTTGTAATAATGGCCAATACTCTTGTCGACTCTTGAACTCCTAGTTAACATTTTGCTTAGGCGGTAACTCTTGGAAACCCTTACAAAAAATGCGTTACTAACTGCAATACGTATTTCTCTAACTAGCAATTATTGTCAATAAACTTTTTTATACCTTTGTTTACAAATAGTTGAACAACTGATTAATCCTGCTTCGATAAATCAATTTGACAAAAAAAAAACTAAAAATGTATGTATTTTCTTGTTATGAACGAGTCAACTCAAGTACGTATTTTTTTCATTTTAAATATGCAACAACGTAAGTAAAGTAGACACATGACGTTGTTTAAGTTGCTCGTAGAAACGTTTTTTTAACAACACAAACCTACACATGAGTGACCTCCGGTCGCAGTATGTGCGCCTAGTACTATCTGAGCCATATTTGGAACTTTCGTTTTACACGTGTGAACATCGCACATGGACAGATAAAAAACATGGTTAATATTGTATTTGATTATGACAACAACAATTATTACCAAAGTACCCGTTATGAATAAAATAATATTTTACATCAAAAATTTTAACCGTTTCAGACAAAGCATTCGGAAATAAAATAACGCTTAAATGACATTAATGGAGAAATTATAATATTATTTCACAAAACACACTTCTTTTTTGCACATTCGTATATGGGAAAAAATATGGACGTGGTTTACATCGCGTTGTTTTAATCCAATAAATTCATTTTTACGAGTCGGATATTATCTGACCCTTTGCGCATATCAGACGAAGATCATTTTTTTTGTTAATAAAAAACATTGATTCATAACTCAGTAGCCGTATTTTCAAAATGGTATGTAATGAGTTAATTAAACTGTGTGCGATTATTGCTGAAGTGATTTAAGCTGTTATTATTTGCATGACAAAATTACAATTTTCATGAATTTCAATGGGTATTTTTTTATTTTAAATAACTCAGTGTACATTTATTATTGCAGAAATACATCAGTGTGATGAATTCAGATAATTCAGTTCTATTAATTGTAAACAATCTGAACAAGGGACAGCCCATAATATAAACAATATTATTAACCGAACTTACAATATACATAACAGGGAAACTTCAAGATTGCTCAAAATATAGGCAGATAATACAAATATCAAATTTTTGGCATGACTAGTATGAAAGTATAAAACGAACATTCTAGAAAAAACGTCCATAGCCCACAAAATATTGTTTAAATTGTTTCACAAAAAAGCAGTAAAACATCATGATCCGCAAATTACAAAACAACCGTGAGATATGGGTCAGACGAGGCAACGTAATTACACAACGCAATGTATAATTGTTTCATTTCAAACTCGCCGCCTTCAAATCTCGCTCTAATAAATAGCCCACCATGTATTACAAACGCTAGACATCCCAACTCAGAATAATCTAAATTCAAATGTATGGCGCTTAATTCTGCATTAATCTAAATACTTATTATTCCGTTCCTTATAAAAGATAAATTCATTAATAACCAATGATATTAGGGAATCCTGGGCGTAATATCCAATAGGAAATTATGCATTAAAGTATAATTGAATTATGCATACATCTGAAATTCATTCTCTATTACTGAACCGTTAATATTAAAATAATCAATATTGAGACCAATGAAGAGTAATAAACATTATATATGAAAAAAATGAGCAATAAATGTCAACATAATAGTAATATTACTTAAACTTATTCCTGAAAAGATAAATTCTTGTATACCCGTAATACTCAATGGCATATGGCCGAGTGACGCTAATGAATCGTACAATCCTATGTTAAGAAAAATATAATTTAATACAGATTTTTTTATCTTCCAAGTTATAGTTACTAGTAATATAAATATATTATTTTCAAATGTACAATTTGTAGACCTTAAAGGGTGTAATAAACAAATGATTGAATATGTCTTTTAATGTTTTTATACCTTGTAATATTATATTGTCTTGAAATTTTTTTTGGACACATAAGTTTAGATATTTATTTGTGTTATATGAAGCACCGATTTAAAAGACTTCTATATGATCATTTAAAGATTTTTCAATTATCAGGAGGTCACATATGTTAAAAAAAGGAGATGAAGCTAAAGTATCGTCAAACTTAATAACAAAGTAACTGTACAGTTAGTACAGTGAACGATCGTATGCTGTGAAAGATACATTGAAAGATATGTAATGAGATATAAGTGTGAAAAATGGCTCTTATCCCGAGATCGCGTTACCGCCTATCGTTCATCATCCTTCTGTCTCATAAAAGCCAGCCGATCGAACATAAATCCGCCAGATATTATTTGGACCCGGCCGTCGCAACACGCGCATATATAATCCAACTGTGGACTCCAAAGGAATAATTGCCTCTTTATGAAAATTTTATTGATTACCAATCGTTCAACAAATCTCTCAACAAATCGGGCGTTGATAATTTACAAATCATAGACACGCGTAAGTTGGTCGAACAGTCTACAATAGTTGCGGAATCTTCGAGATCTTACCACCGGGTCGTGTGGGAAAATAATCTCAGTCGCAATCTACATCCGAGCTGGTTCCTAATTAATTTAGTAATCGCTCGTGACGACTTATTCCGGCCCTAGACCCAACCACGAACCTAACGAAATCACGACTCTGCCAGACAACGATAATCGTTATTTTAAATTTATTAAAATGTCCTCTTTAAGGACTATATCGGGACGCCTATATCGGACTGTATAATTTATTCCCGCTTCGGACAAAGCTCTTTAAAATGAAAGCTATCATAGACTAAGGGTCTTATTTCACTACATTGTTAACCACTTACTTCTTTTTGGAATCTTCCTGGGTTTTAATCGTGATGCTCCTTCATCTGATAATCTGACGGGTTTATTTGCAATGTGAGATATTCAATTTTTATTTCACAATACAATTCGAATTTGCTTTCTCATTAATAAATAACATTTTATGTTTCTCTCTGATTCGGATACAAATATACCGATAAAATTATGTATAAATGTGGCTCGAGAAGATTTATACGAACACTTTCGACTAAAGCTAAATAGAAGTCATAAAAACGGTGACTATTTGGATAAAAAAGATTAAAAAATTAAAAACATCGAAGACGTAACGTCTAGCGGAAAAATGCATGAATTCTTCGCGTACATTATATTGGATCATTCCCAATAGAACTAACAATTCCAAAGTTTAAATTTAAGCTAAGGAATTCTAAAAGCTTGTTGACACCATTACCACTTTAGACATGGACATCGTCTTAAGTATTTTTAGTGATAAATTTTATGGTATTGATTAAATTATTACTCTATTATCACTGTCCAATTTTGTTACAGATTATACTCAGGCATCTTTATTTACATATTCAGAAAATTTCTTCTACGAAAGATTCTTCTACGTCTAAACAATAAAAACCCTGAATATTTACCGTATAAATGTGAATAATTTAACATCAGTGTGTAAGAAGTACGTCAGCTTTATAAGAATAGAGACATGTGGCACTCTGTGCACTATGCCTACCCCGCAAGTGATCTGGCGCGAAGATACACGTCATACACAAGTCTCATGTACGCTGTATAAATAAATATAGACGTACACAGACTAGCTCCTGAACGATGTTGTTCGACTGTTTCTGTGGGGGCCGTGGTCGGTGGGTCGCTGCGTGCCGCCGCCGGAGTCGTGTCGCCGCGCGCGCCCACGGCGGCGTGATCACTCCCGCGGACGGTCGCGATCGGCGCGCCCGACTGACGACTTATTGGTGCCGTATTTCCGGCAATTTTCTAACGTACAACTCTACAATGCGAACCATGCAGCTCATTAAACTACATTCTTTCATTTGTTCGCCTTTAAGAATAAAAAATTCGGAGGCGTAGGTACATGATAGAGAAATTACACGTTAAACGCGATTTCCCTTAACTGTACGTTAACATGGGAAATTTTATACATTACATTTGAGAACGTTTCCGAAAAATCTATATACACATTAATTTAATTTAAGTGATGCATAAAAATACCTGTTCTCTGACACCACGTGTTTTTATACGAATGGATAATGAGCAAATTCAATACCACGTGTAATAGAAGAGACAGGGGACCGACGTAGAGTGCCTATCTACGCATTGCAAAGTTTGTGGCATTATTTAGCGACAGAGGAGCGGGTTCCGACAAGCGGGCCGTCGGCCGCGTGTCCCGCTAACAAGCGCGCCGGCGCACGGCGCCCGCGAGCCCGCGCGGAGCCCCGCCACGCTGTGCCGTACGCCGTCGACGATTACGTTAGCACACGCGTGTACTCCCGCAGGAGTATAATGCACTGCTATGTATCACTAGTTATTAACGCCCCAGCGCCGAATAAGCGGTGAACGTATTGCCATGCACCGGACACATCCAGATTGTGAAGTGTTTACGACACGAAGTCGACAAAAACACGAGAGCAGTGCTCGGTGATACAAAATGTACTGCTCATTGCAAACATACAGGGGTTCTTGGCTTGGTACCTACCAAACGTGAACAATATTTTTATTTCCACACTACTTACTTGTAAATTACGAGTAAATTAAACACGCGCAGAAATTATTCGAACACATAAACGCGAGTGATACACCATGGCGGCGTATCTGCATATACAGATTCTCATCTTATTATGAGTAGATATTTTAATACATTCACTGCTGAATTTTTAAGAGCAACTCCAAATGTTCATCTGATGCGAATAAACTTGTGATTTTACACAAACATCAGCACCACAAACAATAGAGTATACATATGTAGTTATATGTAGAGTAGATGGTTCTAGAAAACTTTTAAGACGGACGTCGATTGCGTGGGCCAATACTGCGGCGCATCAAAGAACATCGACTTGTGCGCAGATTTGACATGCGCTACGCGGACTGACGTCGCCCTCGTAATGAAGCGGCAACAGGCTTTTAATATAATCAAATGACTTCATACAATGGCAAGCATACTGTTCAGATATTCCTATTAACTTACTACAAGCAAACATTGCATTATACGAATTTAAATATACAGTTACAACAATGTAATCGTGATATTTAGTCACTCAATAGAATTGTCGTGAATTGGGACGGTGGACGATTATTTTGATTCACAAGCGGTGAAACTTCGGGATTCCATAATAGAAAAAACATCCACGCCACGATTTCAACTGAAATCATTGTATTAACGTATCGAAACCTTAATAAGTGACTACCTTTTCTAACTGGTAGGCCCTGTGTACATTTAATGCAATTATACCAATAATCGAGCCCAGATCCAATAAGAATACTCATTGTTAAAAACCATCTATCTAGCGATCCATAAACTAAACTCGGGCATGTAACGCAGAAACTAATGGGGCATCAAGAACTACAAAGAACTATGCAGACACAGCGAGTCAGTCACCTTAGACCTGAGGACGAACAACGAGTCCGCGCCTGGTCTCGGTAAGTATCCAGTAAAACGTCCAATATGCCGATGCACGTGCGCACGCGCATCCGACCATTACGCCGCTTCAGGCACGAGCGCTGCGTACATCTGACGGACATCTCCGCAGTGCGGACGGTAGATTGACAACCGCTGGTAATGAAGCTGCCGTCTTGTATCGGAAATAATTGACTATCCGAATACGATTATCGTCTAGCCGGTCGGGTTATTCACCAGTTTAAAAAATATCCAATATATGTACCTCTAAGTATGTCACGTATTTGACCATTCCTATCGAAACATCAACATCAACAATGCTGTGATTGTCGACTGAAATAAATGTCAGAAAAGTAACTGATAATAAAATTACGTGTCTTTCTCGGCCTTTTCCAATTAGACGAATAATTTAAGAATACTAACTATTGATTAAATAAACAACCTGTAATTAATACTATATATTGAAATGATCAGGGCACCATAAGATCTTTGTTGACTATTCGCAAGAATTCTTATTTAAAATTTCTCAACGAGTCTCAAGAAGATCGTTTTACAACAAATACTTGAGTGAAGGATGAATGAATTATAACATAGCACGAATCACCGCATTCGCTGGCAATTAGCATTAAACATTATTATTAAAGGCATAAACCATTCTTTCTGCCGATAATTTAAAAAATATAAATCGTATATGTCCTTATCACAATGCTCAATATGGACAAAATTATATTGCACCAGTAGTCGGTTATAATTGTCAATGGAATTGCTTTTATATATGTAATAATTATTTATGCACCCATTCATGTTCATACATGCGTAATAGATATGAATTCCACAATGTTGAATTACGTTTACGCGACTCTAACAGCAGACACCGCACTGCCTACAGTCATTACCACATTGCAAAATGTGTCATGGGTCCGACGACGATAATGACGTGGAGAGTATTTTTTAAAACTGATGTTCAATTCAGACGTTTAAAACGTTTACTCAACCGTTAATTTGTTATGAAGGAAAAGCACCCTGTAAGTTGTATGGTCAATATTGATTTTCAAAATTATGTGTTGTTCTTTGTAATTTATTAGAAATTCATTAAAATTATAATATAATTTTATATAGTTTATTAGAAACTGATTTGCAACTCAATTTTATATGATTTTCACTATAACAAACTATTCTAAACACACGATAAAAATTAAATTCTGTACATGCTACCAGTAGCGCCATCTTTTGATATAAATTCGAACAAAGCATGACAGTTGTCATTTAAAGAGCGTAAATATTATTAGGAAAGAAACAATTTTAGAACGTTTTAAAACGCGAAAAATAACAAGGAATATATAATTTATATTACTGATAAATTCGAGAAATTTTCAAAGTGCGAAAACTAGCACTAAAATACTCACGAAATTGCTTAATAGGTGACAGCTGTCAAAACTTTCATCACAAATGTTCACAAAAACACAAAAATTATGTATAAATTGCACGATTTCTTAACAGATTTAATGAAACTAGCTTGAGTTATAAAGAAAACATGCATTCTGACGCTCTTCCGGCAATATTCCATTTAATACAGCTCGAGTTAGGAACATAACCTATGCCAATCTGAACATAAATTAATTTCCAATACCACAGCATAATTTTTATATAAGACCCTTATCTACACAGCCTTTAATATTTGTCTAATTAATAAGAAATTTCAATCTATTGTTATAACTGGGCCTCAATTATTTAGATTTTGTTTTTATGATAGAATGCCCACACATTACTATGATTCATACTTCTGACTACAAATTAGCAAACAACAAATAAAAATATATGTTGATCACATATAATAGCATGTATATGCTTCTAGATTTATTGCTTTAAATATTATTATTTATAAATTAAATACTGTTATATAATAAACCATATAAAATCTTTTACTCATTAATGAAATTAACTTTTTGCTTGTGTTTATTTTTATGTTAATAAATTTGTTGTCATATAACAAAAACAGTTATTTTCCAAAACATATTTTACATTAAATTAATTCTCTAGACCGTTTGACATAAAAGTTAGCTCGGAAAACCTATTTTGTATTGGGCACACATTTAATTTTATAATATTTTCCTTGGTGTTCAGACTGTTAGAATCACTTATATCCCCATTCCACTGCTGTTCATTTAAGAAATAGAAATGTGATGCACTTTCACACTGGCATGCAACAGCAAATCTCCTGCTCGGCTGTCATATGGAATATTGCCAAAACTGGTCCGGCACCCACCTTCTTCATGATTCCAGTCTTCCGCTTGGAGAACGTAGTGTACCGTCGGAGCTTGTTGTCTATATACTCCATTTTAATTTTGACGCGACCCTTAGTTTTCTTGCCATTAGACGGGGGGGACTTCTTTGGCTGAAGTGAAGCATAGCCATCGTCCGCAATGTCAGGCATGGGGCAGTGCTCGAGTCCCAGACTTTGCGATGGCCGCTCATCGTAGCACTGGTCTGAGGGCCGTTTTACCCCTCGCGACACTGGACAGGGCTGCATGCCAGGTCGGAGCCCGCCGCCGAGGGAGCTGGGCGGCCGGCCCGCACCATACATGTCGGGCACTTCTCCCAGGAGTCCCATACCGTACGACGACCCGAAGCGGGGCTCCCGCGCTCCGCCGGGCGGGTCCATTATAACGTCGCAGTACGCCACAGTAACCGGTGCGCAGACGCGCTATACACACTTCACCGTTCGAACGTCGAACGGAGACTGACCGAAAACGCGAAAGAACCGAGGGCGGGACTGACGACTCGGCCGCTCGGACCGCGACTGACTTCGCGCGGTTCCGTCCCGCGCACCTCGATAACTAGCCGTCTCGCTCTTGCGCCAACCGCTAACGACGCCTGCGAACGGAACAGAGATGGTGAGCGCGGCGTAACCCGACACATCCGTAGGAAACCGGGAACCCGCAAACGTTTCGGTGCCCGAAATCCGTATTAAAATAGAGCTTTTATTTTGAGTTTATTTCGTAAATAGAAATAATAGAGTCGGAAGCGAGCAGCGCTCGCGCGGCGGCGAGGCGGTGGGCTGGCCCCGAGCCATATTTAGACGCGAGCCGTGCCAAATATGGCAATGCCGGTCAAATGGGGGCCACTGAAATCCCTCCTACTCCGCAGCTGGCGATTTTCACGTCTAATAATTAAAAACTTTGTCACGTTTCTTATTGTGCACTACATACGTATCTATCTATGAGTTGAATTGCTATCTTATATATCTCTTCACATAACACAGTGCAATGCAAACGTAAATTTTAGACCTGTCTATAACTTTTAAATAAGTCGTCTTCAGTATTTTAAACTTTTTAAATTACAATACCTACTCATATTATTTAGTGAATAAGGCAACCTTACATATGCAATTTTATTAAACATTGAGAAAAGGACAAAATTCATATAGGATTAATACGATATCGACCCTTCTATTGTTACTGTTGAAACATGGGTCTGCCCTCAGAATGGGAAGGTTAGGACCATAGTCTGCCTGACAGGCCTATTGAAGTGCGGGTTGACAAACTTCACACACCTTCGAGAACACTTTTTTTAAAGAATTCCAAGGTGTGCAGTACAAGTGATATTAAAACTTAAAACAAATTTTTAAGAAGTGGACGCTTGGATTTGAACCCGGTTTTCCGGAGTGAGAGGGCGAACTTCAAACCACTATGCTATCACTTGTGGATTGGATTAGAACCAGATATTATTTATTATTTAAATATTTTCTTAGAAAATGGTTCCAGTTTAATTATTGTACCTTCTTATTTATTCTGTTATCGTACCTTATAGTTATTGTATCATGGCTTGTGTTAAATTTTGTTTTCTTTTACCAATTATTATTCCCCCGAGTTTGTAGTTAGGTACCTAATCCTACATAAGTACATTAGTATCTATGTTTATTAGAAATAGTCGTATATACACATGTATATACAGATTGCCACATGGACATGAATAAATAAAACATAAGTTTCATTAGCACCGCGAATACTTGGCGTAGCCCGCGTAGGCAGAATGTGAGCTACGAAAATAAAAATGGAAATTAATTCGTTTTATGTCAATTTTATGGCGTTATTAGCGAAAATCTGCTAGTTTCCGTTTAACTGTCGCCGCCCACCCCTGTCCTTAATACGCCGTTTTTCCATTTTGAGCATTTTTTATTGCACTTAGTCACGGTTCATTCAACTTTTGAACGAACGTTTCCAAAACGAATTTATTCGAAGACGATGATCATATTATCCCCAAGCAGAATGAACAGAAGTTTTTTGAGAATCATAAAAAAATTGTCACGTTTTGTCTATGCGGTGTTGTCTATGATAGCTTGTACGAATTATATGGCTCCATATCTCAGTATTGCAATGCTTCCAATTAGAGACATAACGAACTGCTCCGCTTACATCCGACTTTTACCAGTAATTTAATGAAAAAAAAAGTCTCACACTCCTCAGAAAATGTTTATGCAAGTTTACAAAATTTCCAAATATTCAAAAACTAACTAAATTGCCGTCATATCTAGTATCGATTTTGATCGAAAGAATCAATACTGATATCTTCGTAACCGATGAAAATGGCTGATGAAAGAATGACGAAGAATATATATAATGCGAATGTTGAGGGACGCAGGTGCTGAGGGAGACCAAGACTCGCCTATCTTGACGGAATAGGCCAAATATTGGCTGATGGGGGAGTCAGAAGTCTCCGAAACCGGCGTGCATGTATGAGATAATTGGCACTCGGTGCTCTCTGCCTACCCCGTGAGGGACCTGGCGTGAATATAGGTATTTATGTACAATATTTAT
>DWEI01000215.1:0-25263 GCA_018245875.1 Mysoria ambigua | reverse complement strand
ATTCACCGGTTACGTTTACGTCCCACTATGTAATAGGTGGTGAGCCTATTGCCATGCATCGGGCACATATCCAAACTTTGGACCACTACCAGAATTCTAATTAAATTTTCTAATTAGAAAATTTTTGTAGCGTTCAACCCAGGGATCAAACCTGGGACCTCCCAATCGGCAGTCGCACTTGCAACCAACACAACCAATGAGGCAGTCATAAGTTTTGCTTGCTTCTAAGTAATGTAACTTTAAGCCTGTAATCTCCCATGTTTCACCAGTTACAATTAAATTAGAATAGGAGATGAGCCTATTGCCATACATTGGGTAGATATCCAGATTCAGAACTACTACTAATCAATCTAAATTAGAAAAAAATAGTATTATGTGCCCTACCTGTGAATCAAATCCGGGACATCCTGATCGGTTGTTAAGGCAGAATGAACTATGTTTGAACATTAAAAATCATCATTATATTACATGGCATTAAATCTTTGATATATACTGCAATTGATATTTCAGTTGTTCTCATGACCAGTCAGCGATGCTGTGGGATTGGAATGTGTCTAGCAATTCAGCACAGTGTGTGTTCACCTGTCGAGGGCATGACAAAGGCTTGGAGTGTATAGCAGTGTCCGCCGATGCGGAAAAATTTGTCACAGGCGGCTGGGACACCAACATTTGCCTTTGGAGTACTAGTAAGCAATAATTGTAGCTAAATGAATTAATGCTATTTATTAATACATCGTTTATGAGCCATTTGACATAGTATATGTATACAATAATTTTGATTTGTGTTCCATATTCATTATAGTATATACTTAAGGGAGTGTTCAAGTATCAACACATTTTTTGAAGATTTTTGAGCCTCCCTCCATCTAGTGTAACACTGCATAGCATTTTTCTATACCCTATAGTTAACACCCAAATGATGGTCATTTGGGTGTTATATCTAAGTCAGAAAATAAATTAAGTTAGGTACCGGGAAGTCCATAGAGTACCTTTGCGGAAATAATAAATGAACAAGAGATTCCATAGTCACAATAAAACACATCGTAATGTTTTAGAAAAACCCCCCATATTGCGTTATGTAATACTTGTGCGCTTCCTAAGCTACACACAGGCAGAGTAGTGTAGTAAACCTGCATTGTGCAGGTTTTTAAATGTTCCCAATTCATTTGCTCAGCATAACTATTATGATCATCAACTTAGGATGAGCCTATGTCCAGCTGTAGATTACAACAAACTTATGATAAGAGGTTAGAGTTAATATAGATCACACTAGACTCCATCTAAATACTTGTGTGGAAATATTAAACTTGTGTAGAAATATGCACAAGAACACCAGAAAAATTGTGTACAGTGTGTGCACTGCAGATATTGTCTGATTATTATATATTATCAATGGTATGTTTTTGGAATGGACCATAAAAGACCGCTTATGATGACTTAAGAAGGAATCATGTGTTTTCTTTAACAATTTTTATACACCACTTTTTATTTATTTATAGGTTTAGATGATGTTGATCATGTTCCTGACATAAAGAAAAATAAATCAGGGCTTGGAAATGCAAAAGTAAGTTTTGTTTTTTAAATAAGTGGACAGTATTTTTTGTTATAATTAAATCCCTTCACTCAATTTCATTTAATTGAATATGGTCACAAAAGACTGCACATCTTTATAATCCAATTGTGTTATAATTGGGAATTCGTTTGAGAGTTATGTTGTCATATTTTTCAAAATTGGGCTCATTTAAATAAATAAGGGCCATAAACGTTTGCTATCCATAGGCGTCTTCTACCAACCATAAACAAAACCATAATGTCAGTTTATTTTGCATTAGTTTGTAAAGAGGTTTAATTGACAATAGGGATTTTATGTATGAGTGTATTTTTATTTATATGTATATTGTATACATTAAATTCCTTGATATGAATGAAATTGGATCTATTAATTATGTGTTATTTAATGGTGCTCTTGTATGTATTGTTTATGACAACAATTAGGAAGAATCACTCTCATATCTATATGTTGCGTCTGTGAGAGGGCAGAAGGTTGTGATCTAGGGAACGGCTGATGTCCAGCAGTGGGACGATGGTGGTTGATTCTTAGATGATAAGACAATTGTTGTATTATTTCAGGTTCAAAAGCCTGTGTCAACGTTTCAAGGGCACAAGGAGGGTGTGTCTGGTGTGCAGTGGATGGACTTTAACACAGTGTTGTCAAGTGGCTGGGACCATTTATTGAAGATTTGGGATTGTGAACTCGGTGGTATTAAACAAGAAATTGCTGGTAAGATTTTTTTTATAAGGAAATCATAGTACCCCTGTTCCTTTTGTTGCAATCACATATTTATAGTGTAAGATAGTATTTCAAGTTCACATAAATTTCTAAAGTAGTATTCCAGTTTTGACATCATTTTATCTTATAACAATTCTTTGTATTCTATTGGTTATTAGTTAAAGTTTTTATCCTTGTGTAAAAGATGTAGTTTTAGCCATTTAAATTAGCATTTAATAATAATAGTATAATTAGAACCGTTACTCTTTTGTCCCAGGTAACAAGGCATTTTTTGATGCTGATTGGTCACCTCTCAACAACAGTATCATAACAGCCTCAGCAGATAGACATGTTAGACTCTACGACCCCAGATCAACAGGTGAAGAATGTATCTTATGTTTGAAGACTGTTTTAAAATAACAAGAACAATTTAATTGGTTTTGACTACAAAAATACCTAGTGTTATAAATATGGAACTGTAACATGCCAAAATTCATATCACACATCAAAGTCACTAAAGGTCTGTTGCCATATTGGTCCTTAAGCTGTGTTTTTTAAATGGCCTCTTGCTTGGTAGAGTTATTGGAGAACCTGACCGTTGGTGGGTTGTGTGGCTTTGATTTCCAACTAAAATGAAATATTTGTGATGATTACTTGTTTTGTGTTTGGGTGTAAAACATCTGTATAAGTATATATGTGTATAAGTGTATACACATATGTGTACATGTATAAACATATGTGTATGTGTATAAACTATTATCAACCATCCAGTTTTCATAACATAGGTTTTCTTCATGCTAGGCTTGGGATCAGATTGCCAGCTGTGGAGATGTCCCAAGTTGTTTAGTTTGTTTTTATTAATTTATATATGCATTTCAATAGCGTAAGTTGATATTATTAGTTTATATAGTAAGTGTATAACCAACTAAGAATGGCCAATGTATATATATGAGATAAATATAAAAACATCTTGATTGAGGAACTCATTGCAGAAAAAAAAAATTAAAGTGTATTTCAGTGTGTTTTTCGATGTTTCCAGAGAGCATTGTGAAGGCGACGTACACGTCTCACAGCAACTGGGTGCAGTCGGTGCGCTGGTCCAGAACTAAAGACGTGTGCTTCATGTCGGCCGGCTACGACAGCAAGGTCAAGCTGTGGGACACTCGGAGGTTGGTGTTCCTACTTCATAATAATGATAACAGCAACTGCCATTAGTTTGTCGAGCCGCCTCTTTTACAGGGAGGACACAGGGCGACATATGTCTATTGTTACAGACGATTTGTGCTCCTACATTCATCTTAGTGTTAGGTAGTTTATCTTTCAAATATTGTCTTTTAAGGTGACATATACAATGGTTTCTTGACTATCTACAGACAGTCAGTGGTAAAATGTTGTTTAGTATATTGACGAATCCCGGACGGGCATGATGAACTAACTGGTTTTGGAGAAACTGTTCTGTGTCTTTAATATAATCAATATAAAGACGTTTTTTGTACACTAGTGTGGTGAAGTCTTAGGTATTCATTGTGGCACCGAACCGTCTGCGCAGCCCGCGAACGCCGCTGTTCGAGCTGGGCGGGCACGAGGACAAGGTGCTGTGCTGCGACTGGTCGCAGCCGGCGCTACTGCTCAGCGGCTCGTGCGACAACACCCTGCGAGTGTTCAAGCTGCGGGACTCGGCGGGCTCGCAGTGGTCCGCGTGAATGCGTGCTTGAATATTTTTAAGTAAATTTTTTACGAATTGGTTCTTGTGTTTTGTATGAAAATACTGTTCCATTTATACATTGTGTTATTAAGTTTGATGTTAGGGCGCGACAGTGAATGTTGATTGAAGAGTTGTACTGGTATGAACTGCCCTCTGATTCGTGTAATGTTCAAAAAATGGTACATATCATTTTTTTAAACGAATATTTCAGACTACGGCTATAATATCTAAGTCTCTTGCAACTTGTGAATCCTCACAATTTATAAACTTTTAGCGTTGTGTCATCGATACAGGTGCACGTAAACTATAATGAATTTCGATCAACCTCTATTAACAACAAGGCCTGTGGCTAATATTAGCCCGAATGATACTGAAACATATTACTGGAGAGCATCTTTTAGACGCTTCGATATCAACTCAGTTTTTCTATAGTGCTACCACCTATTTTCCTCATACTATTGTTAGTTTCTTGGTCAGATTGTAGTCATTGGCTTAGACATCGGTGGAAGTGCGAATCCTAAATTGACTATTGAAAATATAAACAATTCTAACAAGTCTAGTAACAAAAGTTTTTTATATTTTTCATCATTATCATCAACTTTTGACGGTCCATTGTGGGACACGGGTTTCCTTTCAGAATGAGAAATATTGGGGACCGGTGATCGTGAATCTGCAGGAAATATTCAGCATAAAGTCAGTAAGTACTGGCAACACAGCACTTCCAACATGGCGGCGTAACTACAGCTGTCCCAGATTAGTAGACAACAGTGTCGGTTAGGTAATAGTCGGTTCCATTATATGCAAGATCTTTATTAGATGAACTCAAATCTTTACAGAATTCAATTTTTTTACATTTGGATATTCAGTATCACTACAATAGTAACTTGACTAGTTGTAGAGATAAGTTAAATGTGTTAATAAAATATTGAGAGAGATTATTTCATTTGTGTCACTAAATAGTACTCTGGGTCTATATTGATATCATCATGAGCCTATACAATAACAATTAGACATGTAACGAATGTCACTTTTTCAACATTCGCGAACGCGGATGCGAATATTCAGTTTTTGATAGAACATTTCTTACAGAAATTTGTTTTTGTTTGTTTTCATTGCATTATGTATTTTTGTGTTAATGTTCTAATGAAAATTTAATTGTTAAGCTTCATTGCTCAAAGTAAAGTAAATAAATAAATTACACCAAATGATAAACTGAAAATGGATACCGTGATCACCAAGTTATTCCTTTTTGTTGTATTATAAAACAATAAAAAAATGAATTTTAATTTCATTAATTTGTTTCTTTTGATATTTATAGTAGCAAAACATTCGCATAAATTTTGCGAATGCGAATATGGAAAAATATGCGATATCGATATATCTATTTTTTATAAATTATGCATTTGTATCGTGATACATTTTTTTCACATCGAGTGTCTAATTTAATGTTGATTGATGTACAATGAAAATTAGGGACTACCTAAATAAACGAATGGTATTTTTGAAATAAGAGATCATAATACAACTCGAGTCAAGTTTGCATTTATACCTTTTAGCCTCTGTAATAGTGGCGTAAAAACTGAGTTTAATTAATGTTTTGAACGTACGTCTTGTGCTTGTTAAGGCTTGATTGGTAAAAGGATGTAGAAGGAATGTGATGAGGCAACAAAATCGGTAAACAAAAAGCAATAAAACCTAAAAATAATGAACTACACATGGTTTTGCTTGTTTTATTTCAATCATTTGCTCTTACAAAATATGTTCAATGCAAAGGAACATGACTCGTCACAATAAAACATGCTTCTTAGTACCTTTGTTTTTTATCTATATATTAATTTAGTTTCCATTCAGCATAACTATAAATAATGTGGGTCACGTAAAATGCTCATAGCACAATATAGAAACTTGCAAACACTTTGTAACAAAATAGATACATAACTTTCCTCTATGTATTTTCTCTGCGAGAAATGCTTTTAGACTATTATCATAGTTATGCCAAACATCACGCCGTAACACAACGAAGAACATGTCCCTTAAAAATATTCTTTCTTACTAACAATTTCATCTTTTTTTTTACATTTTTAAGAAATTTTTATTTTTGCATTTCGTATTACTAGTCTACCTAACTAATTTTTTAACTATTCTATGCTACCGTCTAGACTAGTCTGCTGGGTAGAACACCACACTAAATTAATACACATTGGACAAATACATTCGTATCAACCGTTCCGACAGATTTTACTTTTTTTTCCGTTTAATTTTCTTCCTTTCCTTCCTCACACTTATTCAACTACATAACAAAAGAGGTGAAAGCAAAACTTGTAGAACTGAAACTTATCGAGAATGTTTTCGCTACTCCTTAGCTCACGCGGCACCGGGCGCTCGCGGCCGGCTCGCTCAGTCCAAATTAAATTAATTAAAAACTAACAAAGGAAACTACCCTAGAGCCGGCGCGCGCCGCGCCGCCCGCCGCCCGCCGCTCGTGTATTATTCTAACACCTAGTCTATATATCTTAGCGTCGAAACATTTTCTTTTCTATTCTAACCTATCTATAGTTAAGCCTAGGTCTACAGCTAGCCTTCGATTCGTCGTCATTCCCATAGCTTCCCTTCACTGTCAAAACGGGCCGAGCGATCCCTTAACATTAAATGACTTATTTTAAAACATTTACTTAACACTTGAATATTAGTCGTCGACATGATTTTAAAGTTGTATCGTAGTTTTGGTATTCAGGAATTGGTTCCTTCTACGCATTTGTGCTCACTTCACCTCGGATATACCCACTACGCAACGACAAACCTCCCCTCGTAATCTCATCGTAACGTAACTATTTTATCACACACACAGAGAACGTCAAAGCGAAATAACTAGGAACATCTACGGTTTTATTCTCGTATTATATCTTTCACCCTCGTGCGCGACGTGTGTCGATTAGACAGCCGCATGTGTCGCTCACGTCCGCGGCCGGGACGCCACGCGCGCCGTTCCACTTTACGTCATTACCACTACGTTTACGGACACGGTAAGTTCGCCGTTACCTGTAAAAATATCGCGTGAAGCACATGCAACTGCTCACAATCTACACACATCTGTTCATAAGTTACTTAAAAACGAAGCTGAAGGCACTACCGTCAAAATTAATATTATTGTTTACAACCAAGGAAGCCTTAGAAAAATAATTTCGTTCTGCACTTGTTCCGCTTTTGACGGTGTTACTTTACTCACGAACCGCGTTCTCGTACAACATCGGTGCGATACGCACTGATCAATGCATTGTGCAGTTACATCGGAACGAGTTGCACTATGGAATGAAATAAACGTAGACAAGTCTTAATTAATGGACACGGAGTAGGATGGGTCGCGTGCACCGCGAGAGTCGCTCACGACCGAAAAGTTAGGAATTAGGATCACATTTAGACATTTATACAAAATAATGCTTTCAACATTTCAACAACGATTTTTAAATGCAAATTTAAGCGGCAAACATCTATCGGAAGACTGCTTTTACAGGAAGCCACTGTGTGCATCGAACATTAAACGATCGAATCTCTTAACTAGTTAGCACGCGCGAGGCGGTACGTCGCACTTCGTGGTCACTACATTGTCACAAGTAAGGCGGTTACAATCAGTTCAAGAAATTTGGCATGATCACGAGTTGTACGAGTACACTGTGATCTGTGGAGGAATATGGCCTAGTGCATGTATCTCGATTGACACACTAATAAAACTAGCAGCTCGTTCACGCGGACCGAGAGCGTGTAAGTCGTTCTGATCGCTCTGTCGGGGCAGTCAGCTTAGTTGTATTGTGAGTTTTGATCCTTCCTTAGTAAAATCACGTACGAGTTAGTATCTATAAATAAATTATAGCCAGTTCTCGAGGAGTCACCTCGTTTACGCTACTGTAGACTGTAAGCGAAATTCTTTCACAAAATATATTTGAGCCTATACCTGACTGGAAAATAAACACAATACAGATCTACATATCATTCGTTCACTACGTTATTCATACAAAACCTGTAGTCATCTATCTCAGTTCCTGTAACGTTTAAAGTCGGTCACGTGGTTCGAACAAATCGGTCGCTGCTTATAATCGTCAGTTAAAATACAGTTATATATAAAACATTTTATCTAGTCTTCAGTCCGTGTGTTGTATAAATATTTTCCTACTTCTTACACGACTTTAATGATTTGTAAAGTTTGGTTCTGATGAAATTCACGACGTGCCAAAATAGAATCGAACAGTTGCGATATAGGATGCATTTATTCGTACCCATCAACAATGTATATACATGTATATATATCCATGTATAATTTATATATATTCAATATAAAAATATCAAATTTTTATATAAAGTCATAAAGTGTACCCAAAACCTACGTGATGGTACAAAACGTGCCTGCACCGACGTGCGCACACTTGAGTTCGAACCCTTTACAATTTTCAAAGTGGAAATCAATAGTGGAATTTTTGTTCGGTGCTTATTACTGGAATGTGCCGACCGCCTACAACATAACTACAGTCGAGTGAGTGCATAATTCTCAAAAGGGATCACCGCGTCATTCGCGTTTTCAACTTGAGTTCGAACGTACAAAAATTTGTATAGTCTCGTAAAATGTATAAAAGACATTTACATACAACTGCCCATCGTTAGGTCGCCGGCCGCGTGACGTCACGCGCGCGGCGACGCTCCGGCGGCTCGCCGCGCGCAGGCTACGATGTGCATGAACGACAACCTATCGACACATAACTATTTGACAATTTTACGGTATACATAAATTCAGTCTGTACTCGGGTTTGGCAACGACGTCATTATTATTATTGAGTGTACCTATATGAAACGAATTCCTAATAACCTTAACAGATCGCGTTAGAGGACGATTCCTTGTAACGGCTAGACTGCGAATGGCTTCGAATTATGAATATGACATACGAAACGTCCGGTCTACTCCTCGGTCGGCCGCTCTACTAGTCGTGCGTTGTGTGTCGCGAGCACCTTGTTAGTGTCGTCGGTCGACATGTAATATTTATGTCATATAATTCATAGAAGACTCGGCGGCCAAGTTCCTTAGGCACATGAGGTCGAACGTACATACATACACATCTAGAAAGAACGAATAGACAATACGAAACGAACCTATAAGATACTCGCGTTCTATGGAAGACTGCACCAGTGTGAATGAAGTAAGGTAGATAATACTGTATAGTTTTAAGGTATAGTACCATTTTCTTTTTCAAATAAAAACGACTAAAGCACCATGCCCAACGCATTATGAACATATAAATACATACATATAAATATACCTTATTCACGACCGTAATCCCACGAGGTGGTGAAAATATCTACACCGAATTTTATCTGTCATAGTATTAGTTTTGATTCGTACCATAGTATAAGAAAAAATACCCATAAGTAGAAGGATAAAATCAGCTTTCATAACAATGCGTAACGTTCTCTAACGACTATTGGAGTCGTTTAATCAGTCTTGGGATTCATTTCTTTCTTATACTATGACTATTTTTTCCAATTCGTAAAGATCTGTTGTCTAACTATAACAACATCAAAGAGTTACTCTTTTTATTGTATTTTAGAAATACCTAATTTCATTGAAGATTTTGAATCTTCGTCATATTATTACCGCAGGGGCTCCTATTCGTTTTCAACCTCATTCAACACGTCTTTTCTAAACTTTACAGTACACGATGATAGTTACACTTATTCTTTCACTTGATATGACCATTTCTTATTTATCCTTCTATTTCATACCGTGTCGGATGTTGCTTACGATTCTGTCGTCAATCGTGATCAGGAGAATGTTTTAATTAAAAAGGAAAAACATAAAATCATCTTAAAGGTACTTCTATAAATATAACTACGAAAATTTTAAAATCCAGATTGCACACTTCTTTCGGTATCAATGGTAATGACGCGTTAAAAAATTCCAGCTATCTTATATAATATGACACTGATCAAAATTATAAAAAAACGTAATTTCCATTTTGCGGAAAAAACTAAATTTTAAAATTCAATCATGAAAATTAAACTATGCTAAAATAAATACCTAACTATCTTAAATAATCTTGTCAACATGTTCAAAACCTGCGCCTAAAATCATATATTTGAAATTTCTCATAAAACAATGATAAAATTATAATGTAAAAACACATTTAAAATTGCAACTACATCTATACATGAAATCCGCTCCTCGAACCGTCAAAAGACCTCATCGGAACGTCACAGCGGGGCAGCGCGGCGCCGCCGGCCGCAGTGCGCCGCGCGCGCCCGCCGCGGCCGCACGCGCGCCGCGCCGCGCTCGCTGGAGTCTACGACGGCCGCAAATTAAAACTAAAAACAAATTAACATCGTAAAAGTCACAGTTGCTTTGATATTTGGCTCGTGAACGGCGCGCGGCGCGTCGCCTACTTGGCGGCGTAGGGCTGGTAGGGCTCGTCGGGCGACGCCGCCGTGGACGCGTGCTCGCTCTCCATCGGCATCTGGATGACGGGCGGCGTGGGGCCCGCGAAGTACTGGTACGGGTGCGACGGGAAGTACTGCAACAGACCGACCTCTCATGCAGCGGCGGCTCCGCGGCGACGCATCCAATCCCATTGCGATGCTAGTGGACGAGAAGCGTGCTTCGATGCGATCTTTTTCAGCTCATTGGCTATTTTTGTTTTTGGCTTTCATTAATTTTAACTTCGATTAGCGGAAGCGAAGGACCAGCAAGTGATTTGACATAAGCGTTTATGAGACTTTAATTCGGGTGACCGTGCGAGGGGCGAGTCATAGTGATTTATTTGTTAACACTCACGTATAACTCATTATCCGGCCTTAAGCTGTCCCAGTTTACCTGGAAAACAGAGAATACATTTCAGTCGTTTCTGTTTTTGTTCTTTGGACTGAACTTGCTCTTTGTTTATTGCATTTGTCACTTAAGGGCCGTCACTTTTTGCGCTATCATTCAATTTCTGGTTCCCAATTAACTTGATAATAATTTGCCAATTATCGTTTTAAGTCTATCGCCGATAATTTGTATGCCGATATCTCATATTTCTCATATCAACTCATTTATTTGTATTGTGCTTACTAGTTTACGAATATTATATATTCGTAAACAACAACACTGATGTTAATTTTACGAATACATATTTGTAACTTTGTATAATATTTATGATTTTATAATATGAACAAAATTATGATTTTTATATCAATGAAGATGTATATTGCATACCCTGAATGATATGTCAATATAACTGGTCAAGTATTATACCAAAAAGCCTGATGTATGCATGAACATTTCAGTGTAACGACATACCTACTGTAAATCCTGAAATCTAAATCGTAATAACTAGGCTCCAGGACGGGAATACATGTCGAATTTGATTTGATCAACTCGGTCAGTTTATCAGGCGCCGATTCGCACGATAGTAAATCGATCTCAACTATTCGTCTAGCAACGAAATCGTATGTCAGTTTAGCGCGCGAGACTCCGTCCCACGCAAAATATACAATCTGACCTGGTAGTGCCAAATCAGACGTCAACGCGTCCTCTACAATACGAACCTCGTTCGCAACACTTAAAGTTACAATAGTAAGAAACGGTCGAATCGGAACTTACGTCGGCACTTACATATTGGTTGGGCACGGAGTCGATGGGGATGTGCGCGGAGTGCGCGGCGTGCGCGGCGTGCGGCGCGGCGTGCGCGTGCGGCGGCAGCAGCGCGGCGTACGGCGCCAGCCACGCGGCCGGCGCGTGGTGCAGCTGCGGGTGGAACGCGGCCACGCCGTACACGCCGCCGCGGTACACGCCCGCGCACTCGCCGCCCGCGCCCGCGCCGCCCGCGTACATGCCGCTCACGCTCATGGCCTGCAACGGGCGCCGGCCGGTCCAGGGCTGCCGCTCGCGCGCTCGCGCGTATATAGCTCACTGGACTGGGTGGTGTGTGTCGCAAGTTGGGACGGTAAGCGTGAGCTCATTATATCGACTCTTAAATAATTGGACTTCCATCAATAAAATTTACAGTTTACAGTCGATAATTAACTATGAATTTATATATTTTACTTCAGCAAAATCAAATTATTACAATTTGATAAGTTATCTTATTGCATGTTAATTTAGAAGCAATCGATAGCATTTTAGGCGAGGAAAATGTTTATAGTGATAGGATATGTTGGAAGGGTTAGGTTAGTTCAACATGCAGAAATCGATTTAGCACTTGCGAGAAACTTGTACTTGTTACTTGCGTGCGTTTCCGTCCACAATCCCAATCCGCCAACCGTTCTCGCCTTCGATAAGTCGGTACGATCAGGCGCGGTTATAAACGCATTGGAAAATATGGTTTTTAAATTAATATAATATCACAAATATGATAAATTAAACTAATACTTTTTATACAGTCATCATAGCCAAGTGCCAAGTCAACTTCTGCGAGTTATTGCTAAGGAGCTACAGGTCCACAACATCTACATACTATTCGGCTGTGTACCAAGACGTCAAATGCTAACAACAGCAGAACAGTAAGCCATTGGTATTAGTAATATGATAATTCATTACCATTATTACCTGCGTGATCGAATCGTTATTGTCTCGCCACGCTCTGCCGTTGTCTTGCTTGTTGTACAAAGACTTTTTCTTATTGCCACCGTCGGCAAATTTCACTAGCAAAGGTTCCTTTGCACCCGGAATTGGGTTACCGTTAAACATCTGTGAACAATATACACAGTTTGATGAAACACATTGTTGCGAACAGTAGAAATTTATGATACTTATTAACTTATTGTGAGTGCTTGGGCCTCAAACGTTCGATATAATATGTGAAATTTTGAGCAGTTGGACAAGTTATATGCCGAAGGGACAAGTTATAAATTTAATTTATAAGTTTAAACGTTATTTCTAAATTTGTTTGCATGTTTACTCAAAAAGCGTACAATTTTTTTTAGTTAACATATTAATACTTGTGCCTGATATTTTACAGTTAATTAACAAATTGGCCGACAAGCAGTCAGACTATTAAAAGGTGACTATGATTAAAAAAGTGTTTTACTTGGATAATTTGCTCGCATTTCTCCCTGGACTCCATTCTTGCGAAACCGACCCCCTTGCTATGGCCATGGGTGTCTCTCAGGATCCTTGTCGAGACCACTTGGCCGAACTTGGCGAGCAGCTGGTCCACATCATTCTCCTTGAAATGCGGTGGCAGGTTGGCCATGTACAAATTGGTTGGATCCTGCTCCTGTTGCTGTAAACGCCCGAAGGGAATAGGTGAAACAAACATCCTTTCATCTAACTGACAATTATTGTATGTGGGACTACTTCTGATTCTATTGACATTTTTAAACATTTTAGATAAATATTTTACTTTTACAAGTTTATTCTTTTTCCAGGAAAACCAGTAACACAGAAGTTACTCGAAATGTAAAATTATAAACGTCCAACTAAAATGATTTAACATTGTGTCTGGTATTGTTTAACGGTAATTGTGTCGAGTATTCTAGAACAAATGGTGTTACTACACAACAAGAAGTTTCTATAGGTCAAGGTGTCTCATAAATAATTGAAGTTAATTTCAGAGTTACTCATATTAGCTTGAAGCCCGCATATATTATCTAGACATTGAAGCCAGCTCTGACGTAAATCAGCAGATCGAATCTAATATGCTATATAAGTAATATATTGTTGTTATTATGTAGGTGTTACCAACGACGTGGGCATATACATCAGCATAGAATTTATGAAGCTAGTTAAAAGTCGCATACACACTAATTTAATATTGAAAGCATAGAAATACCCAGAGCCCAATAGCGAAAATACATTGTTATAACGCTAAAGCGATAATAGTACAGAATTAACAAGATGAAACAATGTTTGAAGTAATTTTAAGTAAGCGTTATATTTGCGCCGGATTGCGTACCGTTTGTAGGGATTGTGTATACTTACAACACTCTAGTGTGACAGTTGGTATTGTTGTTTGACAATACGCTGACATACCGTTATCGTTCGGCTTGGTTCCACAATCAAACTGATAAATGAATTTGTATATAATCTTTACAATTGACAACAATTATCTCTCAAATCGCCCATATTGTGTCGATGAACTAAATAAGACCTAGTTGTGTCTAAACAGTATCAAACATCTAAGTCGTTAACTCGACAATAATAGTTCTAGATCATTCTTATAGATCAGGGGTACTGAGTACTGGTGCTACACATATGCAAGGGGTTGGTTTATCAAAATCTAGCAGAATATTTACCATATATAAATATCTTTGCGTTTAAATATAAATCTTTAATTTATCGGATAAATATAGCATCTGTTCAATGGAAACAGAGTGTATATACTAAAGCTATATGTAGAGGTAGGCGGAACGTCGGGAGGGATCGGGTGAGGTAGTCAGATTGGGTGGATTTTATTCATATTTGCAACCTCGAGTAGTTATCTATGTTAAAATTTTACATTCAATTATTTATTTAATATTTCTTTCAAATTTTACACCATTATATAATGTTGTTCATACATTGAATGTTTTGTACATATAAAATGATAAACATAGGTATTTTATTAGCATTTTATGAAGCTCATGATTCCAATGAAACAACTAGTGACAGGATATCGTCACGCTTTTCAATGACAGCGAATTGAATCACCTTGACAATTTTTAGTACAATGGTTGGCGAGAGTGTCGGTTAACCACGTGTTGTGGATGGAAGGATGATTTATACTGGATGAGAGAGCGGGTCGGGAGCAGGCGGTTAGTCATAATAGTATTACTTGCATGCATAACGTACACGGTTCAGTCTACGCAGGAACCAGATACCCACTTTAGCCATCTGGGCCTGAACACCTTTGGCTTGTAATCCTTTAACAGCTGCCTCAGCGGATGCGATTGTTTCAAAATCTACAAAACCGTAACCTGCGGATACAAAGTGAATAAAACGTACAGTCATGGGCACCTCCGTACGAACACTCACCGTTTTCAGATTCCCGCTTAAAAAAGTTCATGATTCATGCTTGTTTACAGATAATCTAAGAACTTTAAAGATTTAAAAATAAAATCATAACTATATTACATCTGAATGTTGCTAGTGATTAGAAAAAATTCGATGCCGACATTCAAATAGCATGATGGAAACGTGATAATAATCAAAAACACTTAAATAATCATATCGTGATGAACATCTTGTGCATCTGTCGTAGAGTAATAATAATAATAAACAAGGAAGGTATCTGTGCTTCGGTGCGTTATATGAAAATGAACTCTACTAACAACACGTAGATGTGTGGGAGATTATGTAATAAATATGTAAATAAAAACGAAACTAGTGTTCGTGCAAATATTGGAAAAAGTCTCACCATAGATGGGTTAGTTAATGAAGGTATATGGTTTTCTAGAAAATATTAACATTATTCATTATGAAAAATCCTTTTTAGACATAACATATTTCAGTGGATATATACTTAGGTACTCTAATTCATATTTTTATACATACGTGAATGCACAGATTTGGTTTAACTAGAAATTACATACTTATACATAAATATAGTATTTTATTGATATTTTTATGTAGTAGCAATGTTAGTAAGAAAGGACTTAACTTCTATTAATAATGTTTACCTTTACATTTATTCGTATTTTTGTCCAGAATTGCTTTAGTTGAGATAATGTTGCCATACCTGAAATATAAGTAATATATTAGTAGCACACATTCATGACCAAATATTCGAAATTTAAACTGAAACGTGCAATCGGTGCCCGTGATTTGATTTCATACACATACATGTTTGTTACAACTGGACATCGTAATCTTGTTTAGTCATTTTTTTTTAAAGATGAGTAAATGATAATTTTGCTAAAGTGGTCCCATACATGCATGTACACAAAAAGAGATACAACGACAATTATTTTGCACTTGAATTTCGATCTTTACCAAGATGAAAAATGTTCATGTTATAGTATATGGGAGCTGGCGTTATGGTATAATGACAATAAATGTTTAAAGTAGGCTCACATCTGGCACATCTGGACAAGATCCTTGTCAGTCGTGTTCTGGCCGAGCCCGCGGATGTACAAGTTGGTGCGGCTGAGTTGTTCGCCGCCGACTCCGGTGGTGGAGGCCGAGGAGGCGGGCGGGGGCGGAGCAGTGCTCAGGCTGGTGGACCGAGTGCCGCCCGCCGAGTTGGACGAGGAGGACGAGGCAGTGTTGGCGGGGGAAGACGCAGTGGGCACCCGTGCTCCGGTTGCGTTACATCCTCCGCCCATAGTCGCGCCCGAGTACTGTAAATACATATCACATGATTACCATTTTTACGCACTTGAATTGCAACAGGACAGAAAGAATTAATGAAACGAGGATGAGATTTTTCTAATTAGGTACATTTTATTACTTATATTACATTTATGAATATACGAAGGTTAATCTAATAGTATTACTATACCACTGTACTATATTCTTGCGAATATATATGTACTATATATTCGCAATTGCAATCAAGTCAGAAATATTTACGCAACTGCTCGATGAGTAGAAAAGAAAACTACATAAAATATTCTGTTAATAATTCAGACTAATTTAAACAAATTTTAAAGGCTTTCCTCGTAATCTACTCAGCCATTCCTATGCATCCGGGCATTATTAATGTCGCGCCAAGTCCGTCCTCTAAACGGGCGGGATGGCAAGGGGTTGACTAAATTGAAAATAACTGCTCTTGTTGAGACGTGTTAAAGCGTCAACGATCAGTTTATTCTAGGACTAGTTTAACCAACGAGTGGATAATAGCGACTTGCTCAAATAATTTATGATTATGACAAGGTATTAAAAATACATTTAGATGTAAATTTGATGCGAGTATGAAAAGTTTTTTTGAGCAATATTCATATACTGATTGTTCTTTAATGAAAAATAATATCAGTATTACAAAGTCACGGCACGTTTTTTACAGATTTGCATAGAGCACTGATTGCATTAAAATATATCAGGAGTAATAAAAAGTAATCACGCCTGTATTCCTCGAATAGTTTGACAGAGGAGTGTAGTTCGCTCCCAACTAACCGATGATGAACTACCGGACTTGTTTTCAGAGTAGATGTTTTTATTAATCTAGCAACATCGTACGATTTCCGCGGTGCCCTTGTTCGCTGGCGGTGAAGCAAGCCCGCGAGTCGGTAATGAACAGCAGGGGTAATGAGCGAATGCCGATTCGGAGCACGCGTTCTTAATCGACTCGCACGTAGCGCACTGCGCGGTCGACAGATGCCGGCTAGATTCTCCGCGCCATTGTAGTTTTTATTGCATTAAGTGACAAATAAGCTTGAGCAAATCCGCTATATGGTATGCGGGTGTGACGGCGCCGGGCTGGCCGTGAGTTTTGAGCCGAGGCGATATTATGGCTCGTATATTATCGGAAGTGGCGCGAAAGTTTGCGTGTCTACATTTTTCAGTCGACCATCGTATGGAAAAGATGCTACAAATAACATTACACGACCCGTATCGGTGAAGGTGTTTGATTCTCGTTGATCTTCGCATACCCTGTAATGTTCCTGGCCTAACGGTGTAATAATAATAAAAAATATACTCTTTTTTCCAATTGATTCACATACAAGAGTTAAATGATTGTTTTATATCAAACAATTCGTTAATTGTCAGATACTAAACCTTTCTCGTTGTTAAAATCCATTGGTTTAGAAATTCCTGAATTAAGGACTTGTACATTTTTATATTTTTAATTTATTAAATGAATAGCACTGCGATATAGTCTCAAAAATAATTTTAAATCAAAATTAAAAATTTTATAAATGGAGTATTTTTACGTGTACGATGATTCTCCTTTAAAATTTGGCATTAAGGTCTCCTTTTATACCTTGATTTAAAGTGCTAAAAAACATTAAATGAATAAATAAAACCGCATAGGTAGCACAGATAATCCAACGGTATGGTGTGCACGTGGCTTCCATCCAGGGAGTCACAGTTAATCTGCAGGATTTACCACAAATAGGAAGTTTTGCTTTTGCTGTCCATAAGAAAAACGCTAAGACAGGTTTATGTAGCTAATGGATTTTTTTTCTGATTGTCCAATTTATTTGCATATAACGTTTGTGAAAGTGTTTTAACACAAATGGATCCAAAAGCAACATACGATAACACATATTACGATAATACATGATGAACATTTATCATTTCACGTAGTTTTGTATTGAAAAAGTTATATTAATAGAAATAGCGTGCTTTAAGCATTCCTGCACGCGGACCGTCCGTACGAACTGCGTTTTATACGCAAAAGATATTGACTTGAAACCTTAAAAGACGATTGAGCGTGGAATTGCGTAGAGGAGTCCTGCGAGAAAGCAATAAAACGTTCGGATAAAAAGTGCCAGCGATCGCCGGTATATTGAGACAGATAATGCTGAACGTGTATTGTTAAAGTAAATTTATTCGCACCATTAGTGTCCGCCGAGGTAAAGATCTACATGGTGTAGTTATTTGCATTTAGTTTACATATTAAACCCATAAAGAGAGGGTGTCGTTGACACAACAACTCGACGGACGATAACTTGTGTAAGACTTGTAATTGTAAATAACTACGCTCGTGTTGTAACAGAACATTAAATAGCAAATTACCCTCTTTTAGGTACGAGTCGGATTAACGACATTCGTATTATATCCATTAGGTACACATAAGCACTTACGTTTTTAATGCGTCTGAACCGAATAGAAATTTCTTTTGTTTTTGCCATCGAAATGTTCACGATAGGTATTTGTTTTTCTTGTATACGTAATTGGATGATTCAACTTGTTGGATTATTTCAATACATTGAGTGTCGTTAATGAGTGAAAGACAGCGAGGTGTCTGCTTGTAAACGTGAAAAATAAAATGCACAGTCGTCACCGTTAAAACTGTGCCAGCAATCAGTCCGCATCACTCCGGTCACCTGTACAATTTACTCAATTTAACTTTATTGTCTGTCCGGAATTTCGTATGGCTCATTGGGCGTGTCAGAGCTCTCAGAACGCCCACTTCGCTCGGTAGTTTTGCCATGTTGTGTATGTTTAATTCAGTTTAAAACTTCTGTAATAGCTCATTGAAGCTAGTTTTCGGCCAGCACTGTCACACTGCCGCGACACACTTGTTGTTTGAAGTGCTCGGCTAAATGGAGTTATGGTTTTTGTTAATTGGTTGAATTTAATATAAATTCAGATATTAAATGATTCATTAGCAGAAATGCAATCATTTTAAAAATATATTTAGATTTCAATGTTTCCCAAGTTAATAACAATGATTTCTTTGCAAAACATGTTTATTTTTTTAGTCTGTTAACTATAAAAGGTAGCGATTATAAAATGTTATTAAACCAATGTTGACTGCCTCGTCGGTCGTGTTGGTTGCGACTGCCGATCGAGAGGTCCCGGGTTCGATTTCCGGGTCAAACACTAAATAAAAAAATTCTAATTTGTTTTCTAGTAGTGGTTCGGAGTCTGGATATAAGCCCAGTGTATGGCAATAGGCTCACCATCTATTCCATTATGGGACGTAAACGTAACCGGTGAAACGTGGGAGTGTTCTGCATTAATCTGCCTACCTCTTCGGGGATTACAGGCGTGAAGTTACGTCTCCAATGTTAATAAACTGAAAATGTTAATAAACGAATTACCATGTTTTAACTATTTAATCAAATGTTCGTAGGCACTATCATGAGTTCCTTGTGAGTGCATAAGGTACTTAAATCAAGGGAGGTCCCAATCAATTGCCAACACTTCGACAGGTGTCAGAGGGTGGCCGAGGGCTGAGGGTGATAACACTTGACGAGCGCGTAATCATCTCTCGACAAACACGACACAAACTTCTGACGTCGAGTATTTGCTAAAGTTTGCAATGTACGGCTTAGCATAAAAATGAGATTACTTTTGCTTATTTCTACAAAGTTTAAGAGGAAAAAAATATTTTTGATTTAAAGCTGCTCTGCGTATTTTGACTTGTTTCGATTTGTTCGGAATTACCCAATCTTCGCATTCCTCTTTGGGATATCGGTATGACGGAAAGCTCATTTGTTGATTTTATTTGATGCTTCAGTTAAAAGACATTTAGTGTCTAAAATCTTGTTTTTCGCTGTTTTTGTGATTTTTGTTTGATACTAAAATGAATAAGTAATTTGTTGCAAACTGAATACTAGTAAACACAATTATTATTTAGGACGTAAAAATATTCGCTCATTTCTTTACGTTTGTCTTATCGTTTTGTCAGTTTGACTCCTCCTGGATTCATATCTCGGAGTGTACTGCACTAGGTCGATCTTTTCGAGGATTACAGGCGTTATGTTATGTGCTACTTTTGAACACTTCGAATAATGACGTTGAAACAAGATAATATCCTCAATAGAGTGTTATAACACTGGGAAAGTTGTTTTTATATTAAGAATTTCCGTCACATTTTAAGTATGGCACGACAGTACAGCGAGCCGGGGCGAGTAGGTTCGCGGGTGGAGTGCGTACGTAGAGTCAAGTTAGGATTCGGAGGACGCCGGAGGGCGCTGTTGGAATCCGAGGGCCCTTACTCTACTTGGAGAGTTTCATCGCCGTTTATGTTGGGGTAATTTTGAAAAAAGAGACTAAATTTTAAAGCGACTTGAATTTTTTTATACGGAAACGTTTGTATAGCCTTGTTCGACTATATGTTTGCTAACGTGTGCTTTGCAAAAAATATCAAATGAGCATTTATGATTATTTGCCGTATAGAATGTTTAATTGAAACGCAGGGCTTTCTAACAGTACTATTTATTTACTTCGATTTTATTTAATAGAGGCGAACAGAAACGACGTTAATAAGAGTTAATATTTAGTAAAAAAACGTGTTTACTTTAATATGACTACATGACAGAATTGAAAATATGTCGTCAGTGTCATAATTACAATAATAATAACAAACAATAACTAGATCTATGTCCTTAAATGCATGTGAAATCCGGAACAGAAGATTATTTTCTTAAACTTCGATATTTATAAGAACTTATAAAAGATACCATATTCAGGGTATCCGCATATAGTGTCGCACCTCCCTCAGATGCACATAACGAGGACAAAACAACTCGGCTATTTTCGTTACTACTCAAATGATGAAATAAATGTCACTTTTGAACATTTGCGAATGAACATATCTGCCAGAGGAATAGACGAATTTATTATTGTTTGTTTACATTGCATTAAGTATATGTTTTTTTATGATGTAGAATGATTTTTATGATGTTTTTATGATGTTATTTTATGAAACGTTCGAATGAAAATTTAAGTTTTATACTTCATTGTCCAAAGCGAAGTAAAGTAATGTAAATAAATAATACCAAATCAATAAGTGGAGACTTATAATGTGATTACTACATTGTTACTTTTTCTTGTAATAAAAAACACAAGAAATAGCTGGATTTTGATTTTATTAATCTTCTTTTCTGATATTAATATTTGCAAAATGTTCGCAGAAATTTTGCGAATGATAATATTCAAAAAATACGTGAATATTGGTTACATCTATAATACATGGTGTTTTATTCAGTGATAACTCGCACGATAGTAGATTTACGTTCCAATTGTTCTTTGCACGCTCGCACTGGAGGTTGTGACGGTCGGGTGATGTCACGTGGGCGCGGGGCGGCGGCGAGTGGGAGGGGGCGTGGGGCCCGGTGACACTCAACAGTTGGTCCCATGTCACGGCTAGGGATGTTCATGTAAAAAAATACATCGATCATTTTGCGATGCATCAATCGGAAAGATTGCATTGATGTTTTTAGGAATATAAAATCAAAACATCGATGTTTTTCATTTAAGAACGGGTAATGTCCAGCAGTATAGGCTTTAATACCTCAAAATATAGGACAGAATAGGATTTCTATATTTTTAGTGTACTAGCTATTGACTAGGGACGGAAGATATGATATAAGGAAAATGAGATTAGATAGTCAACAGTTAAAGACATTAACCACTTTTATTTTGTATTTTTCAATACATTCAAATATGACATTTTAAATTTCAATCTTTTTTACTAAGGCTTGCATAAATAGAATATTGTTAACCCGCTTTCCCTGAATTCTGGTGCGCTGTTGCCTTAGCAATGTCTAAAAAGCCTTTGTGAAGATACTGAACTTGCAACCGAGATTAAATAAACACATCTGCAAAAAATTTAAAGTATGAAGTAATTATTCGATGTATCGAATGAAATGCATCGATATATCATAAGCTATCGACTATAACCGATGTATCGAAATAATATCGAACGTCCCTAGTCACGGCTCGATACCGCAGCGCGTGCGTGCACTAACCATGCTCGACAGAGAGTTACGATGCAAAACTTTTCAAATTGCAATTTTGTTGTGATAATTTATCTTGCATTGAAACTACCACGGGTGATTATAGTACACATATGTATGTATATACGGTTATGAATATGTCCGCCGTGGAAACTTTTGTATACAATCTTTTTTAATTACGAACTTTTTTTGTTACGAATACAGATTTTTCATTAACATTAGTACTCCTACCATCTCACAGATATAAATAATTATATTATTATTTGAATTACTTAATGTGTTGACCTTCAACTGCTTTAGTATAGATTTGTCCTTTAGTACAGATTTATTTGTAATTGTGATAGTAATAATAAAGCAAACTTTTTCTTTAGTTATCCAATATATGATCAGAACTATGAACCCTTGTGATGTTTCATTAGGGTACATGAGTCTTCTCACAGAATGATAACTTAGACGAGACTTGAGACCATAAATTACTTTTACTAGATACTGAAATAAATCCAGACGCTTTTATCGGTCGAGAAAAAAAAGCAGACAAATAATGTGCAAAACCGAAACGGTAGGCATTGAAAAAATCGGTGAAATTCAAAAAGAGAAAGGCGCATTAGGTCGGGTGGGTGGCAGTGTTCGTGGCGGCGCGTCGCCGAACGAAACAGAAATCTCATTCAATCTATTAAATTGAGCGGTCCATTTGTTTTATCGTCGATTCAATCAGAGTATCGCTAAATCTATTTAACGTTTACTAGCTTGCAGACGTCCGGATATAAATTTTACAACGGAATACAATTTATTACGTTCCACTGTATCCAGTGGACTTTTATGAAACATTTCAATTATGTTACACCGAATGTAATTCAGATGAATGCATCATTCAACGTTTTACCCTCTAACTGAATTATTTACTAAAAGCGTTGGGAATAAATATTTGTGGAGTGGTCGTGTAGTGTATTTAAATATATGTATAATAATGTATTATTTAATTTATAGTAAAATACATTTTCATAGTACAATATTACGTAACTTATCGTCTAAGATTTTTTTTCAGAAAGCTCACATTGCCGCTACAGTACTGCGCGTTTATGATGAAACATTTTAGAATTCAATAATTAACAATCTGTTGCTATGAGAATTTGATACTGTACACTTATCCTTGTACTTATCCAGCAGAGAGCAGAGCAAAATTAATGATTATACTGTAACACAACACTAAGCTAGGCTTTGGATTATCGTTTCGAAAATGACCTTACTAAATTAATTACTATCTCTGTTCTATAAAATTTGTATATTGCTTCATTTGTGGAACCCTACAATTTTTTTGAATAATGTGTCAATAATAATATTGAGGTCGACAATAATGTAGCGTCAAATTTCTGAATGCAATTGGACGTGTCATGTCTTACTATATATTTACTCTACGTGAATGATCAATAGGTTCGGCAATTGTTAAAGTAACGGTAATAACGAAATTCCGCCGTCTACTTCAGATTGATGAATTATAGAAAGTTAACGACAAGGTCTCAGTAAAAATGTACCGCCCTCAAATCACCCTTGTCAAGGGTCAGATATCCGATGAAAAAATCGGCAAACGTTTTAAATATCGGAACAAATTTAAATATCGTCAGCCGGACCGACCTCTCCGGGCATCAACATAATACAACAACAAAAAATCGAGCACTGCAAAAAAACCCCTTCCCTCGGCGAGCTCGTGTCCGATCCAGGGCACCATGGAAAATTTTACGAACGACCGTATGTCGGTCCATGCAGATGCATCGCACGCTGTCTATTCTGACGGTGCGACCGCAGCGTGGAGTTTACACGAGAAACATTGAAGTCGACGCGCACTGATTACCGCTCGCGAGGGGCTCGGGTCCTTCACCTTCCAGCGTCGCCGAAATAAATCTAATTCTATGGATGACAGATATCGGCAAGCCTTGTTTATTTATACTTTCACCCCGAGTTACGAGGGTCGCACATGTGGGACGTGCCTCGGCTCATTGTACTAAAATAAACTATTATGTTCACTAAGTCAATAAACGCATCGGAAACGGTCTCGTCGCTATTTCCTGCTTCCTTATATGTTTTGAATTACCCATACACATGTATGTAGAGCATTACATGTATATTAAACTAGTGTTGTCTCTTAAAATGAGACATTACGACACATGAGTCGGAAAAAGGCAAATTCGTGTACGAAAAGTGTCACGGCATATATTTAAATACATCGGCGTAATCTTGGTGGGGGAATTACACGTAACAATGAGTAGCCAAGTCCCAGCGAGAGGCATCCCATCTAGACGTACGTAATGGACGCGAAGATAACAAATGATCCGATGAACACGAGCGGCAAATAAAGCCTACTCTGTTTTGACGCGAGCGTTTTCGAGATACAGAAATATTATCTACTGGATAGTAAAAGGATATTTTTCATCCTCGTAGCGGGGATTAGGATGTGGACACAACGTGCTAGTGAATTAGATACTTATGTCGGGGCTCGCGATAAAAAACATTGATCCCTTCACCAAAAAATAACCTCCATTTAGGAGTGGCACATTTGGTCGGGGGTGCGATGGATCTAACAAGCTGCTCCGTTGTGACAGCCCTGACAGCTGACATATACCAGTCATTAATCAACCGGTCACAGATACTTAACCATTGGTTAAAAACTCGCTAAACTCAATCCAAACTTTTGAGTTTTTCTAAGATGTTACGATAGCTGCCTCTTTTTCAAAATGTAACGCTATAATTGGCGGAACGTTATCAGATAATTTATTACTAAAATAAACATATTCACCACAGTAAACTTTTATCTTTTGGTTTATTTTTGGGTTTTTAACCCACAATACTAACCGTTAAAATTACAACTTTGGTTACCCAATTCGTTATCTCACTGGTTGCATGCATAATTACATTTGTTATATTCATCAAGAATATGAAAAAATATTTCTACGTCATGAAATATTTTAAATACAAAAGTATTAAAGATTTTAAATACGTCACGGAT
>DWEI01000214.1:0-25288 GCA_018245875.1 Mysoria ambigua | reverse complement strand
AATTTAAAAACCACTACAGGACATGTTTCGTAAATCGTAATATAAAACATTGTTATAATATAAGTACCATCACATCATGTTAGAATTAATGTTTATAGTATTGTAATCTAACAACATCTAAAACAGCCAGACTATCAAATAAAATAGATGGATGAGCTATATGAAAGTTCCAGGTACATGTAATACTTAATACGCTATCAGTAGAAAAAAATATTGCGGTCAAATTCTTTACAATAAAATATTTACCTGGAAGTCAAACTTCTTGGTGTAACATGCTTTGTTCCGAAACTACCAGAAAATGCAACGAAAAACTCTTCCATTTCCTTTGCATACGTTGGATCAATTGAAGACACATACTCTTTTAATGCTCTTTGAAACGCTATTTGCTCTTCAAAAGCTGTTTCCAACAAATTTTTTGCTCTTTCTGGATTCTTTCTTCGTAAATCATTTATATTCACGATTAACCGCTGTCCCCTCTCCGTGATCATTTGCTTTACTCTTTCCATATAGATACCTTGGTCTTCCTAAAATAGCAAAGTGTGTTTATTATAAAACTTATGAAATATAGTAAACTGTACGAGAAGGTTATGTATTTACTTCATCATCTAAGAACTCCAGATATTCTCTTTGTAAATCTCTTAAACGCTGATCGAAATCACCTTCTTCCATTTTCTAAGAATATGTTATTCAAAATAAATGTTAACAATTTTAAAATAATATAATAAAGCAAACTTTAGTCTTTTCTATTGACATTTGATTGCAATATTTGGCGCGAAATCTCTAACAAACTTTGTTCTTTTTTAAACAGGATGTGAAACATAACTTTTTTAGACAACCTATGTGTATGACATATAAAATTGAAAATTTTCGAATTATACTTTTTTAACTAAATTTAATTTAGAATTTGACTTTTTCAACTACAATTAAACATTGCCGTCTATTTTGGACTCCTTTACAGTTTTCGTCAAATAAATTTCTAATAATATGCTGTATGAATGTTAAAGAGAAAAGTGACGTTTACTAACGTCAGTTATGTCAAATTTGTGTTATGAATCGGTTTTGTAAATGTTTTCGCGGCTGTAAATTGAATTTGTCTAGCTATACACAATACAAAGATAATTTAATTATATTCAATGAAACAATCTGAAATAGTGGAGTGATAAATATATTCGGACCACATCAAAATGTCTGAACAAAATTCGAATCAATCCCCGCCGCATAATGGTAAAGACAATGTTAAGCAAAAGTTGAAAGTTCTAGCTTTTCATGGTTACCGACAGAATGGGGCAGTATTTAGAGCAAAGATTGGCTCTTTTCGGAAGGTCATTAGTAAATACGCACAGCTAACTTTTTTATCGGCTCCGCATAAAGTCACTAACGATGACGGTGGAGGAGAGGAAGGTAAGAAAGTTTCTAACCCCTAACCTAGAAATCTTTTATAGCCTAACTGAATCATAATACTAAACGTGCACCGATAGTGACGTTAGTTCATTAAATTTTCCAGTATTGTAAGCCACAAAATATTTGTATTGACAATTAACAATGTTTCCCATTTTCAGATGGTAGATCATGGTGGTTTAATGCAGAAGACAATACTTTCAGTGGTAAATGTCTGGGCGGGCCTGCAATCGGCTTTGAGGATACTCTGCATTTGATTGAAGAAGTGGTTAAGGAGCATGGACCCTTTGATGGTTTTATGGGCTTCTCCCAAGGTGCTTGTTTGGTTGGATTGCTGGCAGCTATGCAACAAAGAGGATGTGGGTTATTATTTATATTATACAACTTATTATTTTTATTTACTCATTGCTCTTTGACAATCCCATAAGGAACCTGGTGGTGAAAAATGTCTGTGTATATATATCGACCTATCTGTAGAATAAAGTTACTTCTGCATAATCGTTAGTTTACAGGAGAGCCATTTCAAAATTATCAAGCACATAAATCAGAATTTACGTTTTTCCTAATTATTCTAGAGGGTTGATTCTTTTCCTAAGCATGTAAATTACAATATATAGGTCAGCTTAGATTGACAACTACAATAAAAATGATTTGGTGTTATTATCATATATAACTTTATTCTACAGATAGGTTGATATGTTTGTATTTATAATAGTTATATAATAAACAAGCATTAGACCCCCATCAAAGTAAATTTTAAGTGCAGATGTGTTTTTAAGATGAATCCTATATGCCCGAGAAAAGCATGGTCTCCTTTGATTTGTAGACTATGTAACTATGTGTGGAATTGCAAATGTTACTAAAATGTTTCATTCTTTCACTGTCTGGATACATAGCATTAAACTTTTTAGTTCAAACAATAATCTATTATACAAGATGTAATACACATTGACTTATACTGATTCATCAATATAAACTATAGTTATTCTTAAGTGTATAGTTTTAGTGAAGTTTGGAACCAAAGGTAATACTAAACTTAACTAGTTTCACAAACACTATTTCCCTATTGCATTCTATGAGATAACTATTGCTGTTACCCTTTCCTGTCGCAGCCATTAGGGTAAACTCGGTGACATTGATATTAAATTAAGTTGAACTTGATATTAAACTATGTTGAACTTTCATAGTTGTTGTCTTAATGTGATTTTCAATTTTCATGTTTGAAGACACGATACTCTCCATAAATGACAATGATTAATTTAAAAATGAATTTTAATAATTTTTATTTTATATGTATAAAATATTTATATTTGAGAACAGACAGATTCAATAACTAGAATTTTTTGCTCTGACTATACTATCAACCGGGGGAGAAAGCACAGTATGTAGCAACATTAGCAATCTTAATGTATGTAATGTAACTTCACATTTGTAATTCTCGAAGAGGTAGGCAGAGGAATGCAGAACACTCCCATGTTTCTACAGTTATGTTTATGTCTCACTATGTAATAGGTGGGGTGAGCCTGTTGCCATGCATCAGGCACATATACAGACTCTGAACCACTACCAGGATTCTTATTAGATTTTCTAGTAGAAAATTTTGTAGCATTCAACCCGAGAATCAAACGCGGGATCTCCCTATTGACAGTCACACTTGCAATCAACACGACCAACGATGCAGTTAATGTAGAAGATAGAAATTTTAAATAATTTGAAATTATGCAAACTATGAATATTATTATTTTGTTGTTTCAGATTTACCATACACATTCAAGTTTGCGGTATTTGCCTCTGGTTTCCGGTCAGGTAGCCTTGTTCACAAAGGTTTTTATGATGATGAAATCAGCCTGCCCTCTATACATGTTTATGGAGAAAGTGATTCAATAATACCAAAAGGTACTGTTGTATTCTATTACTCAACCCAATAACATTAGCATGAATTATTTAAAAGTATTTACTAATATTATGACCAATTTTGTGCATGGTATGATTCATTCAGTGGATAGTAAGGCTTTTGAAATATTCAAAATAATTCAATTTATAGAATAATTGGCCACAGCTCATTGTCATATACCAAGCACAAATTCAGAAACTCAATGACTGCTAAAAATTTTATGTCAGAAAAATTTAGTAACATCCCATCTGGAGATCTAGCTCAGAACCACTCGATCAGCTGTAACACATGCAACCACTCAACTGACCAAATACCAAGTACTATTTTTCCCTCTGTTACAGAAATGAGTGAAGCCTTGATAAGCTTGTTTGTGTCACCATTAGTAGTGGAACATTCTGGAGGGCATTATGTGGCCTGTTCAGGGTCTGTTAAGGATGCTTATCTCGATTTCTTTCATGAGAGATATCAAGATCTGTTAGATGATGAGAAGAAACCAGATAGAAGAGATTCAAGTTCATCAAATATATAATCGTTATGAATATAATACTAAATTTCATAAAATTAAATTAATAGTTCAATATTTGAGAACAATGTTTTAATGAAATACTCCTTTTAAGGTCAAATATTTGTTTTCAAATGTAAAAAACTTAATCTTTTATTATTAAAATAATAATTTAGGAAGTGACCAATATAGTCAATATAATGTTAATAAAGTTTACAACCTTACTTCATTATCCTTATTAATGTTAAAAAAAAATGTTTTATTTTTCCTTCCATTTTCAAACTTGCAAATAGGATTTAGTCTATACTTAGGTATAGCGTTATGTTAAAAACAGTTGTGGGAGCGATATTTCCTTCGCTTAATCACAAACATGTTTTATCAGCTACGTATTTCTGGACTTATATCGTACATTTAAAAATTTTCTGGGGCGATGAACAGATTCCGAACAGAGATCGTTCCATGATATAAAACCTATTTAATCTATAATGTAAAATGACAGTTGATTTTGACAGCAGTTGTCATAATCTAATAAACAATTTGATTTGATTTGGAGGTTACAATGCGAATAAACACATTGAGATTTAGAATATTGAATAAAAAATATTTTTTATATAATGTAATCTGGTTTTAAATGCGTAAAGCAACTTAAAAACGATTAATAATGTGGCGTCGTTACCTCATGTGGTTCGCACATGAACATATTGATTTTCGACATGCGGTAAGATTTCTACACTTTAAATATTAGTTATTGTCCTAAGGCATGTAAGTTTTCTTTAATTGTACATTTCAACATTAATATTTTCAGGAAATGGATAGTATACTTTCAATGTTCAATATACCTGCGAAATTTATTGAGGTGCCCTGCAAAACTAAACCATATTGGATAATCGAATTGCCTTCAGAAGAAAGTGTTAGGCAAATAGCTTCTAGGTCCATTTTGGTAAAAAATTGCATAGAGTTATGGTCTAGCGCGACCTCTGAAGCGAATTTACATCGTAATTTAAAGAATGCATTAAACAATAACACAGGATCATGGATAGGCACCAATAATTGTTCTAACGGGAAAACTGACACACACATATGTCCTAAGGAGCTAATAACTGCCTGTTGTGACCCGAACAAGTCATTTAAAGTGGAGATTGAAACTTTTTGCAAACACTTCTCATTGAAGGAAAAAGTGGCAAAAGTAGAGGTACACATTTTTTATTCATTTACTCAGTTTATATTCATTTAAGTATAACCTCTAAGTTTTTATCAAAATTGTTTTGTAACTAATTTATCACATGAGATAAAAATAATTGTATTATTGGTATTATATATGAATTCCTTCGGAATGTGCACTATTGATTACATTCGACTAATTTCTTAAATTTCTCCTTCAGTCAAATCTGTTATTTTCTTCTGTTAAGAAACATCTTTTCTTAATATTTCAGGGTTTTGACTACTTGCCACTACAAGGACCTGTGAAACTTAAGAATCCTGATATAGTATTATCATACATTGAGTATTATGGTGTAGATCCCAACAATGTCCCGGAAACACCACATTATTTGTTCTTTGGGAAATGGGTATGACTGTAACATTCATTAGGATTTTGAAAAAACGATGAATTGATCAAAATTGTCACCAGCCCAATTATGCTTTCTGATAGAGACAGATGTGTCCAATAGAATCTCTTTATGTTTGATGTACACACACAGTTTGATGTTAAATATAATTTATAGAATGATTTGATTTCAAATATTACTTACAGTAGTTTTAACAGTTAGTAATCTGACAGAATGTTAATGAATATCCGTTTGAAAATGTTTAAAAAATATCAGTCTTTTAATGCAGCAAAAGAAGTGTTTTGTAAGTAAAAATAGTTATGATTAAAAGTCTATACACTGTCTTAAGTAACCTGTTTTCTATATCTTATAATGTTACAAAAGATGATTGAATGTTATCCATTCCTAGGTAGTAGGTGGGCAGCGTGATTTGATCAATCAGCACTCTCTAAAAAAACGTCAATTTATTGGTAACACAAGCATGGATGCTCAACTTGCTATCCTCATGGCTAACCAGGCCCAAGTGGCTAGGGGCCAAGTTGTTCTTGATCCATTCGTGGGATCAGGCTCACTGCTGGTTGCCGCTGCACATTTTGGTGGTGAGGCTTTTCTGGTGCAATCATATAGTATCTATTTGACAACATAACCGATGAACAAATTTACTATTGTGTACAATATAGATTGATTGCCTTATTGGTCATGTCTGTGGTGAGTGTGATTGTGGATCTGGAGGTCCTGGGCTCAGATTCCAGGTTGGGTAATATTGAGTTTATTTAACTTAGATTTTCTAGTAGTAGCTTGGAGTGTGCTCGCGTTAGGACAATAGCCTAACCATTTATTCCATAGTGAACCAGACATGATATTACATTATGGTATAGATGTAACACAATGTTAGAAAGTAATTCTGTACTATCTGTTTATTGTTTTCACAGCTTATATGCCTAATGAAAGACTAAAAACAAGTTATAGCTTTGGAATCATGCTAAATAATGTTTGTAGGCATGGCTGAAAGCTACATTTGAATAAAAATGTAATGAAACACAACACAATTCAAAATGTTTTTTCTTAAAACATCATGCATAAAATATTTTCGTCATTGACCAAATTCTTTACATTTTCAATAAATCTTTACAAATACTATTAGTGTATTAGCATGCCAGGTCTACATCTTACGTAATAGACAGAAAGCACCCAGTGCTAAATACAAATGTGTAGCTTATGTGAAGTAGTTAAGTATGTTAATTTTTTTTAACGTACTTCCAGCGCACGTGTGGGGTTCAGACATAGACTTCATGATGCTACACGCGCGCACGAGGCCCACTCGAGTCGGTCAAAAGGTAACAATGTATGTATACTGGGTATGGTGGAGGTACACTTATTTAGCGTGATATGTAACCGGGAGTATAGAAATACTTGATGTTTTTTTTTGAAAACTTTACCTGAAACAACTGAAGATAAAACAGTTTTTCGGCGCCATCAGCAGAGTATTATTTTGAATGTTTATTGAAGTAATAAATTGTGTAAATTGTTGTTGTTAGTTGTTAAAAATGTTTAACTAATCAAAGGTAAAGGTTCTTGCCGATATTTGAAACCTAAACGTAACCAAAATATTTCGACTGAAATTATTTTTAAATTTAATATCGAGAATATTATTAAAGGCCCGAACAAAAGACGAGAGCATCCGGGGCAACATGAAGCAGTACGGCATTGCGGCCAAATACTTGGATGTTATTGTCAGCGACTTTTCCTTACCCCTGTGGCGAGAAGAGTTTCAATTCGATGCCATTATCACTGATCGTAAGTTTAATGTACAGATATGTATATGCATATTGGTGTATTCAATTATATCATCATAAGGCGTTTAGTTTTTTCTGCTGCTAAAGCATGTTTTTAATTATGCTGCATATACTACTAATACACTTCATTAAAAAAAATGATTTTATTGCTAAGCTTTAGTCAAGTTATTTTACAATTTTTATAATTTGTACATATTTATTGCACTAGTCATATTATTTTCAGCGCCATACGGCATTAGGGAGCCGACGGAGAAAATCGGTATCGACAAGGACAATTATATATTGAATGAAGCGCATTTATCGAACCATGTCCCTGCCAAAGTGGAATATGGCCTGCCACACCTCTACAGTGATCTGCTGAACTTTGCTGTGCGACACTTGAGGATAGGGAGACGACTGGTTTGCTGGTATCCCGTCGTTAGGTAAGAACTCCTGAATATCCCGATTTTTGTCAATAGCCTTATTAGATTGAATTAATACTTGGATTTATAACAATTAGTAAAAATTGGAGGTACTACACACTGCCTATCGCTTCGGTAAAATGCCGGCGTGATGTTAAGTCTCTTGTCAGTTAAATTGTCTATTATTAGTATCATAAGAAAAAAGAACCATCAGTAATGGCATGGAAAAATTTAAACGACTTCTAATGTGAAATTAGCCATAGCGAACATTCCAACTCTATATTGTCTTCTCTAATTAACATCGTTTTTCTAGACTAGTATCTACTCAGTAATTAGTTCAAGGCTGTGTGCATAACTAACATGAGTTAGTTATGCACACAGCGTAACATCACGCCTGTAATTCCCAGAAGAGTTAATCCAAAGAGTGTAATACACTCCCATATTTTATCAGTTACGGTTATGACCCACTGTAGAATATTTTGACTCCGAGCTACTGTTAGAAAATTTGAATTAGAAAAATCCAGTAGTTCCCAACCCAGGACCTCCCGAGCGGTAGTTGCGCTTGCAACTAACACGACCATCTAGGCTGACTAACGTGACCAGCATTAACTGTCTTATTTAAATTATAGGGAGGAATATCAAGAGGACTTACTGCCATATCACCCGAGTCTTAAGTTGGTGGCAAACTCAGAGCAAGTGTTGTCAAAATTAACGGCTCGACGACTGCTCACTTATGAGAAGGTGGAAAAAGAAATACCCAACATGCCCGTGGATCCCAATGCTCACACTCATAATTTTAGGTAGACTTAGTTTTCTAAGTTGTACTGTTTACTTTAACAATCTTACAATTTATTCTTTTTAAATCAGCTTTGGTCAGTACAGCTTTAAAAAAATATAGTTCACACTTTGTAATGTGTGTAATTCCGGGGGCTAATAATAAAATATTAATTTCCGTCAAATGGAGGTTCATAATCAGAATTTTATATTATTTTTAGGGAGAAATATTTTGCTATCGGAGAGTTAACACGTCGTGAGAGGAAAGAAAAAAAAGCCGAAAGTATAGCAGCCAATGCCATAGCACGAGCAAATAGCAACAATCGAAATGCAGATGAAACATAAGATTTATACTAAACTGATGTTGTAAATATATGTGTATAATAGATAACTTTTTAAAAATCAATATATTTCAATTCGATTTTTACCAGCATTCCATTCTACAATCTATGGACCTCGTTTAAAGTACAGAAACAATTATATGACAATAATAATGGTATTTAATTATTTTATTTATAGACATTATTTGGTCTATGTTCAAAAACAATTATATGGTACAAACAAGTGACTGATAATCGACCATATTAATATTTGGCAAATTATTTTATCCAAAAAATGCTTCCATTTGTCATTCACATTATTTAAAATTCTCACAGATATCTTTTATAGATATTCTAAGACATTTTTAATAAAAATTGTTGAAACAAGAAACAATATGTAAAATATTTATGATATTTGCCATTAATAAAATCTATTTACCAGTTTTAATATGATATGAATGTCATTTAAACAATTAGTTTTCTAACATGTTTTTTAAATTTACCCGAATACCAATTATATAAAAGTAATTTAATAAGCAAAATACATCCTGTCTAAAATTGTAATACTTCTATGATAATATCAATATATAATTCATATTTCTAAAAATCAGGTAGAATAAGTATTTAATTACACTACGTAAACGTAACATCACGCCTGTAAACTCGGAAAAGGTAGGCAGAGGAATGCAGAACTCCCCCATGTTTTACTAGTTACATTTACATTCCACTATGGAATAGGTGATGAGCCTATTGCCATACACTGGGCTCATATCCATTACCAGAAAACCTAAATTAGAAAAATATAGTAGTGCCCGACTCGGGAATCGAACCCGAAATCTCCCGAGCGGCAGACTTACTTGCAGCTAACACGACCAATGAGGCAGAGTTATTTACCCTACACTCACTGTTTGGACTCAAAAAAATATCAATATCTATGATTTCTTGGTTAAAGATGTCAGCTGAGTATGCGAGTCGTAACAGTAGATGTAGGATTAGTGTCTATGAGGCTCATTCAGTGATTGCGAGGGTCAGCATCATGTCCGCGAGGGCGGGCGCGTGCGCCGGCGCGGCGGCGGCGGGCCGCGTGCGCCGCGTCACCTGCGCCTGCGCCCAGCGCGCCAGCCGCCACGCCTCCTTGCGCTTGCTGCTGCCCGATGCCTTGTAGTGGCCGGCCAAGTTGTTGCATGCCTGAAAATGAATTATTGTTGTACGAACTGTCTAATTTCAGTCAATTAGTGATTGAAAAATTGCAATATAGTCAAACGCCTATTTTCATCCGCTTAAGTCGGTATCTACTCACTCGGTTATAGGCTGGCGACAGTATTGCGCAAAGTGGAAGTTCTGTGTAGAAGCTACAGATCAGGATTTTGTCTGATCAGGATTCTGGATTGTGTCTGAAATAACCATTACCAACTGCTTATGAAATGAAACAATTACTTACAAGGAATAAACCCAGCAACGCTCGCATGTTGTCCGGGTTTAACTTGAGCGCCTGGCAATAATATGTTTTAGCCATCTCCATATTTTCGACTCCACCCTATAAGAGAAATGACTTTAAGGACGTTCCCACACACGCATTTAATAGAAGGTACGTAGAGGGCTGTAGTATTTTTATTCACATTATTTACCAGTTATACCTAAGTCTTATGTAATAGAGGCCAAGCTTATGGCCACATATCAAATATAAATCCGATGAGTATAGTACTAGAGTTAAATTTAATTGTATACTTCATCCGAACAGTATCAAATACTCTTGCGCTGTCGCACTCGCAAGTACTAGACCAACAATGATATCACAATGTTAATACACATATAAGTAGTGTTCGTGTTAATATGAATACAATAAAATTAATATTTACGAACAAATAACCCTTACCATGGTGTATCGTATGTCGGCCAGGCGCTGATGCACGAGATGATTGTGCGGCTGGTGCAAAAGGAGCTCTTCAGCACAAAACGCTGCACGCGCGTATTCCCCAAGTTGCAGGTAAAGTTCACACAGCTCCTGCCAGCCCTCCACGTCTGCCATAAATCTTAAATAAAGGCGCAAATATTTAAAATAAGTATATGCTCTGGTGATATTTACAAAAATGCTCCTTTGGCTGATTTTATTATTATTACGTCTTATAGACTAGGGCGAGATAACTGTTTTATCTTTAATAAAAATATGAATATAATAAAAATCTAGTTTACAGTTTTTATAAGTACATATAAGATAAAAAAATAATATTTACTTCTTTAGGTAATCAACGAGTTCCTTTATGGCTTCCGGTATGAGACCTTGCGCTTTCAAGATGGCGACGCGGCGTTTTCGCGCCGGTGCGTTAGTTTCGTCCACTGCGAGTATTACATCCAACACTTCCGTGGCTTGATTGTACCTGAATAACATACAAATATATAAAAGTATGTATCCATTAAACCGCAAGACATGATCCAAACAAAATCTCATACACGACTGAAGAACACACAATATTACCATAATATTTAAAATTTTAATAGGTATGCACGAAGAATAAGGGTAAGTGAGCAATATATAAACACAAAATAGACTGGCATAAAATTATCAATAAATTTTATTAAAATTATCAGGCCACAACACCCACATAGTGTACTAACATCAATTCTATGTCTATGAATCTTCAGGCATCTTCAGGCAGAAAGCACTGATTGAAATATCTATATCCTTACACACCCGTCGCGCTTGTATATTAATCACTATATATATGCACACCTTTTTTAAATACCACAGAATTCTCCATCAACCTGTATATATGAATCAGAGCATGCAAGTATATATTTAACATACATTGCTAAATGATTTGTATGCCATATCTAAAACACTATAAAGATTTTACTATGGCTATCTTAGTATATTAATGTTAAATATTACTGAATGAGAATGTTTAAAAACTGGGGATTTTAACATCTACGGCTTCACATAGCCCATCCTATGTCAGTCTTTCTGTAAGTAGTCACAGCAGGCTTTCAGTGGGCCACTGAAACTTTAATATTGGTAAAGATGTAAGTTCCTGAAAAAGGGTGAAACTGATATGCAACACCAAATATATTTAAGATGAGGTAATTCTTGGAGGTAACAGAAAATTATTCTAAAACTGAGCAGTAGATAAATAAGGTTTAAGATAGCTGTTCTATAAAAAAACTTTTAAAATGCAGTAAAAAAAAAAGATTAATACTTCTCTCCTGCTTCATATAAAGCAGACTTTAGCTTCTCTACACGCAAGCTGTTTGGAAAACTATCTTCCAATGTGTTAATGCAGGACTTCGCTATAGAATAGTAGTGGCAGTCCAATGCAGCAAGTACCACTTGTTCAAGTATCACATGTTCTGAAATACAATATATCATTATGAATTATTAATAAACTTAATCTGATGTTATATAGATCTAATAAACATTCATTGCCTTGTTAGTAATGTTGGCAGTCAGTGACACTATGAATCACAGATCAGGCACTATTTGATTTTTCTAATTTAGTCTTTGTAGTAGTGCCACAGAATCTGGAATTGTGCTCGGTGTATGGCAATCGACTGACCACCTTTTTCATAGTGGGACGTAAACATAAGTGGTGAAATATGGAAGTGTTCTACACTCCTCTGCCTACCTTCTCAGGGATTAGTTTTTATGTTACACTTACAATAATATAATATTTCATTATGTAACTTATTAACTTTCCACTATCTGCAATTATTCTGTGTAGCCTATAAATTCTGTGTTTATAGTCTTTGGAAAAAAAAACTCAAGGTCATTGTAAATGTTGTAGATTGATAAAAATACATGTTAATTCTATAAATGTTACAGTAGTAAATATCTGTCCTTTTTAAGAAACATATTGTAGGAACAATCTTTATGGAAGCATAGACTGAATGTTGCAAAAGGACTATTTAAATCCACCTCTAAAAGAATGTAGTATTAACAGTAGTAACAATTGTATTGTTATTACGTAACATTTTTACAATACAACTTAAGGAGAGGGCAGGTGGTTGTGTTTGATTTCATTGTCCCAGTAAAAGGCTGATGGAGCTTAACACAATGAAACGACTAAAATGTTCCAGGGCTTACTGATATATTAATTACCATTGAATAGGACACTCAAGGTTTGGACATAAAAAATAGTTTGTGCTCATCCTTTTATAAATATATTGAGTAGCTATATTAGCACTGGATCAGTGTTATGAACATACAAGATCAAATAGGTATTTTATAATAATTAGTGTATGATAATAATAATTAGACCTCTCACTCCAGGAGACTGGGTTCAAATCCCAGGCACACACCTCTTAAAAATGTGTGTTATAAGTTTAAATATCAATTGCAATTACCGTGAAACATTGGGAGGAAACCTGCACACCTTGAGTCCAGAAAAAAAAATTGTTCTCTAAATTGTGTGAAGTCTGTCAACCCACACTTGGCCAGCACAGCAGACTACGGCCTTAACCGTCTCATTCTGAGAGGAGACCCATGTTCCAGCAGTGGAACGATAGAAGGGTTGATACCACCATAATAATTATAACAGATAAACCTAGTGATATAATTATGTACATTGATTTATATTATTGATGGATAAATTTTTAATTGGATTGTCAAGTTTGACTATATAATTACGTAATTTAAGCCTTACTTTCACTGCCCAAGTTGTGAAAATCATCAGATATTATCTCCCACAGATCCAATACATCTTCACCTCTTCTTTCATTGTTATCTCGCCACTTCTTCAGAAGTTCTTTTATCTCTGAAAAACATAAAACATTATATTTGTATCAATATCGATGTTAGAATAAGGTTAGTCAGTTTGTAAAGCAAACAGATTAGTGTTATTTATAAACACATGTTAAATACTATTAATTATCGATACTACAGTAGTTTTTAAGTAAGTGTTAAGTAATTTAAGTAACCAAATTTTTATGTTATAACCCGAGTAGCTTATGATTCACTGTTCTAATTTAATTATTCGCATAGTTACTTTATATCGTATTATAATTTAGAGTCTCAATGCACTTAGAATAGTGAAATTTCAGTATCGCAAAATTAAAACATTAAGATTTTCTGATTTTGACATTTAATTTCCAGTTAAAAATTAAATAAAATACCTGCATATCATACTTTACCATTGCGAGATAAATCCTCAAATTTATTAATGTGAGACATTTTCGTATTTAAAACTATATTAATAAAATGTGTTTTATTTAGATAAGTAACAGTACGGCGTTCAAATAATCTTAATATTTTTTATTTAAATATGAATAATTTGACAAATTAATATGCACAACAACTAGACTATGTCAAACTAACATATCAAACTAATATTAGTCTTATAGTTATAACTATTCTGTAAATTATTGTGTCCTGTCATTATTTGCGGTCATAGATAATTTAAGATCATAGATTAAAAATTGTGTAAATTATGAATACTAACATTAAAACAAATTAAAATTACAGTACTACTATACTTAACATCATAATGATTTGAACTAGAATTCACGTTATATTTTATTATTAATTAATAACACATATATGAACGAGATGACTTAAATAGTCTGTATCTGTTCATTGGTTTATTACCTGTTTCTGTATTCGGATACAATACGTATTTCGTTCTACGCAGGCGGCGTTCAATATTTCTTATAATCAGTAGCGAAATGTATAGTAATAAACTTATAGCACACTGCCACGACGTGCATGTTGATGTTTTAATACGTATATTGGAATATTACATTTTGTATGTGAGCCGTGTGAGCATTCTGTGTGGTGATGTGAACCTGTGATCGAGACGTCTGCAATATCACAATATGTCTGACAATTTAGAAATATTTTTAGAATAAGAATAGTCGTAAATAGGCAAAGTTCTGTTTCAGCTTTGTAAATGCAATGGACTATACATGACAAATATCACAACGAGGTAAGCCCCGTGAACGTGCAACAAAGTTACAAATGTATTCAATTCTTTCTTCCTCGTATTGGCCTTTTTTATGTCTCAATGGCCTTTATCTCGGAAGTTTTGTTTTCTTTTGTCCTCCACTAGTGCATCGAACGAGTTTTTGGTATTTGACAGTTCGAATCGATATGTTTTATATTTATGTTGTTATTTTGTCTGGCAGATCGATAAGAAGCTGTGTTACAACGGAGATATGTATTGTTGGCTGTCCGCGTTTCGTGTGAGTAGTGGATATGCGCATCGTGGACACGGTGCGGAGCGGAGCTTCACGTCGATATAACGACTGTGCACGCAACGCCAGGGTCAGCCTCTGCTCCGCGTTCATTCTATAATTTTATCGTCATAAGATTCTTCACCTTGAAACATGGATCAGAGTAAAGTGCAATGCCCTGTATGTACACTGTACCTCCACAGTGGCATGAGTTTGGAGTCTCACCTGGATACACATCCAAAGGACCAAGTTATTAAAGCTTTATGTAACTTATCATCAGTAAAAAATGCCAGTTACAGCAGTAGAACACCAACCCCCATGAACTCGGAACGATCCTACAGAAGTAGGTCCCGAACTCCTGCCACAGATGATGGAATGAGATGGATGGGGTCACAACACAGTAGTGAGAATGAAAAATTTTGGCGTAGAACACCAAGCAGAAATAAGTCAACTCCATTATCAAGTGTGTCAAGGAATGAAACACCAGACATCAGAGTTGGAGATAGTAATTTTGATAGTAATCCTGCCAGTAACAGTCAGTATTCTGAATCATCATATCCCATTAAATGTGATAAAACCCAACAAACATATGTTCCGACTCAAATGGGATCTGATTATGACCAACAATTCTCATACAGTGACTCACAAGAGGACAAAGAAGTTAAATTTTCCCGGAGTTCCGAGTACACTACTGTAGATCACACTAGCAATCTTTTTACTTATAATGCTTCACAAACAACACCGAATGTCAAGATGCATGCAAATTTACCCACAATACCATCAGTTGGCAGGAGAGGAAATAATATAGTAAAAATTGTACCAAAGCCGAACTTGCTTCTTAAAACAAATGTTTCTGGAGTGCAGTATGTAACACCTGGGGTAAAGCCTATACATGTAATGGTACCGGCAGCACCTACGTTTGTCCAAAAGAATATTCAGAGTAACATGATAATGACTGGGGGTACCATACCCTGTTCTACAATGTTTGATACTAAAACTGTACCAACACAGGTAGGCGCCAGTCAATTATCCTCTAGTACATACAATCCTGGCACTACAGTAGTTACCCAAAATTCACAAATAATATATAGAGAAACGGTACACAGCCTTAATGGAAAAACATTTATACCAAATATGCCAACAATGCTCAGCAGTCATAATACTGTTACAAATGTAGCACAGACCAGTTCATTGTATCAAAACGTTATGGTGGTTGATCAGTTTGGAAATGCTTCATGTATGTATCCTACTCAGCCATTAATACCAAAGCCATGTAATGCCACAATCTATAATAATAGTACATTTAAAAGTATGTCAAATGTAACTAATAATAAAATGAATACTTCATCCAATATGAGTAATGATGCAAAGAAAACACTCATTATAGAAGTTAGTCCTATTATTACTTCAGTTGCAAATGTTTATGACACAAATAAGCTTTCATTCTCACACCCCAAAGCTAAGTCTCAATCGGAGACGAAGCCTAAAGTAGAAAAAATAGAACCAAAATATGACATGCCAGGTCCAAGCAAGGGACTTAAAATACTAAGCAATATAAAAGTTGAAGTACCTGTTCAGCATAATAAAAATATGCTGAATACAGTAATGGATTTAACAGGATCCCATGATATTGAATATCAAGAAGGATCTGAAACACCTGAGAAAATATTGCCTGATTTAGATGACACCAAGCCAAATCACTGCCCACAAGTAATTGGTAAGAGAGAAAATTTGTCGTCACATTCATTTTCTGTGATAAGAAATATTGGGAATTCTGTGTTATCTAAATCTACAGAGTGTGACAATAAAATGGAAACAGAATTTTCGGATAGCTGTCCCATGCCTGACCTGATATGTAATGAGAAACCATCAATATCACCCTGTAGTGAGTTGTCAGAACTGGGTGATAATTCAGCTGACCAACCTTCAGTGTCTCCAAAACCAAAAAATATCCCTTCATTTCAGAAGAAGGTTCCAACAAAGTCAGTTAAGAATATAGAAAAGAAGGATAAAAGGTTGGATAACCAAAATAGGATATCTTCAAAGTCTCATAAAAACAATGCATTGCGATTGAATAATATCTTTGTGAAGAAACATAAAAAAGTGTTACAAATCAAGAATGCCAAGTCCTTTCCTGTAGCTAGTTCATCAAATCCAAGTGTGGGTATATCTGAACCCACACCTTCCTCATCTTGCTGTAAGTCACCAGAAAATTTTAGTATAAATAGGATGTCTCTTAAGGAAAAACCTGAAACAAAAAGCGAAATTTTACCAGTCATACCAATTGAAAGCATAAAAGATATTGAAAATCGTCATGAATTCGATGCTGATACTGAAGAACGATCAATGGACATTGAACCAATTGTCCCATCCTCTTTAGATGCTTCTGAAGAATATCATGCAATGCCAGTTGAAGTTCAAGTGAAAGAAGAAGTGAATACAAGCAATGAAGGTGGTTTTAGCAATGAGGCAGAGACATCCAGGGGAGCGGCAGCACCAGCATTACGACCTATCAATGTCATGTCGTATGGAAATATGGCAGGTGAATTAGATGACGATTCAAATCACAAAGAGCTACTTGACCTTGAAGTGGCATCAAAAAATAAACAGTTTGTCAGTATGATTAATGAGAATTACTTTGGGGATAATATTTACGCTGATTATTTCACTCCAGATAGAGGTGAAGCCTTTGACGCGGAAAAAGAATCGAACCTAGGAAAGAATGGCACAAAAGACGGAATATATATCTGGGGAGAACCATCGCAAAAAGATGGCGAGGGAGAGTTCGTTTTGCCAAACTTCATCCACGAGAATTATAAGATGACTGATAATAATGTGGGATATTCAGGGATTGGTGGAGAAGCGGGACAGATAGATGCGGATAGAGACAGAGGGGAGCGAGAAAGCAAAGCGGATGTATTAAGCGAAAGTCGAAGCGAGAGTGATGTTCCGCTCAACATCTGTGCCGATGAGCGCATGCCGCCTCGCGGGGAACTCAGTGGGCAAGAAAGTAACGGTGACATGGAGTCTCCATGGAACGGGGTAAGATTTTAAAGTCATCTTAAAATTTCTGAAAATTTTAGTTTAATTAATAATAATTCGATTATTTGATGAAATTCAATAATACGAAAATTCGTATAAACTGATTACCTAAAGTACCATTTAGGGAAGGTCATGGGCGCCGGCAGCGGGGATCAAGTGGGTTCAGTTGCACCCCCGTTCGGAAAGAAATTACATAGATAAAATAATATATTTTTTCCCAACTGAAACACTGGGAGGGTAATCAAGTGTATGTGTATATAAATATATGTATGTAGTATGTTTGTAAGTATATATGACCATAGCTATAGCACATGGTATAACCCAAACGGTTTGACTGATTTTAGCCAATTGCTAGATTCGTGAAGTGAACATTCATGAAGAACATGCGACTGGCATAAGCTATATTATTTTCATGAGAAATCACGAAAAGTAAATTTTATATGACAAAAAGATTACAAGTTTATTGGTGCATTAAGTTACAACTTAATAATAACTGAAGGCATTTAGGTTGCTGTCCAAATATGTCCATCAACTTATATTTACATATTTCATTACTCATAATATTATTACAAAATCAAGGTAATATTTTGTACTCGTAACTCTGTTATCCACAAGCTATACATGTATAGTTCTATATTTTGTATAGGTTAATAGTATGTGTAAATGCAGATGCACCCCCTTGATAATAATTCTGGCCGCGCCCATGAGGTAGGTTGCACGACAAGGACATGTGAAGCAAAGCAGCACCCACTGTTGTTTGTTTCCTAGTCACTCCATGTAAAGTTCACTTCGCTGACCTGATGATTCTCTAGTCTTGCTTGCCAAACTGAGTGTGTTTTTAGTTTGCAATTGAACATTGCAGATGTATACAGAGGTGACACCGTCGGAACCTTATGATCTAATGGCACGAGAAAGTTGGGTCTCAGACGGGTCCGAAGCTGACACCAACGAAAAGAGAGAAAACTTGTAAGTGTTGAACTTTTGACTCATGTTGAATTGCTTTATTATGATTTAGTTTGAACATTTTGATTTACTATGTACTAATATTATGTATGTATATACATACTATCAATATTTTTGTTTATATCGAGTGGTGATTATTGTTAACAGCATGGTTACTAATAGTTACTGGTTTTATAAATTCGTTTTGTAATCAGCACACTCGAGTTAGACTAATCAGTTGACTAACATAAATAGTAGGGTTGTGACTAACATTGGAGTATGGTTGTGACTAACATTGGAGTAGGGTTGTGACTAACATTGGAGCAGGGTTGTGACTAACATTGGTGTAGGGTTGTAGGGTTGTGACTAGCAGTTGACTAACAATGGGTAGGTTGGAGAAGGTCGTTAGTTACTATAGACACGTAGAGTCAGGTGCTTAGCTTTTACATTTAACCACTATGGTTTGTGGATCACGCCTGCATGTTGCGAATTTAATCTGTTAGGCGCAATACGCAACGCATGAAGCGCAGCGGCTGCGTGATAGCCCGCGCGGGCTGGTGGTCGGTGGGCCCCCGCTGCGGCTCCGCGCGGCGTCCGCGGTAACCCGCCGGAGTCGCGGTCGCAGCCGCCGGCTCGGCTCTACGGCGCCGGCGGCTCGGGTCTGTATAGCTATACGAGATTTTACTACTCCTAATGCATAGATTGACTCCTGGGGAAACAGACACTTTTTTCAATTAACTTTGTATGCGACAAGTTTTCAGTGTCCCTTACATTTGTTAGCTCACAATATATGTACGATTAATTTAAGTATAATTTATACATTTTACACATTAGTGTATAGTAGCGATATTGGGCTTTATCGGAAGTTTATAGAAACTCGTCCAAGAGATCAGTGAATTTGGGCCAATGTTTAAAAAAACGGTTCCAATTCACCTATAGAGAATGAGGGTCTTAGTTTAATTTTCGGGCGTTTGATGTTCCAGGGAAGACGAGCTCCCATACCCCAAGGGGCGGCAGTACACGTGTGCGCAGTGCTGCGCGCGCTTCCCGTCCGTGAAGGAGCTGCGCGCGCACCGGGCGCTCGCGCACGCCTCGCCAGCGTGCTCCAGCACGAAGACCTCGTACAGCAGGATGGTCACCGCGCGCGCCATCAAGAAGGAGGAAAAGACTGACGACAGTGTGCTTGATAGTGAGTGATCACTTACCAATATTCACTTATGTAATTTAAATAAGCTCTTCTCTTATAAAGATACGGGATACAGATTATATATATATTGCATATATCCTGTTAGGTGGAACTCAGTTACCATGTTTACTTTTGATATTGAGTAGTTCTTTTTCTAAGCATAATGATACGTAAGCTACGATATCCAGATTCGAAGTAATTTTCTGTAAATTTACCGCCACTATTTATTGTTCCTGCCTAGTCAATCTAATGTTGGTAAATGCGACTGTTGAGCGTCACGTTCTGGCTTTGATATCCGGATCGGGCGGTGTTGTTGAGTCTTGAATTATATAAATCTTGTCTTGAAATTACATAAAAGCATCATAACATAGTTTTTTTCTTTTATACATTATGAAGAAGTTGGTAATTATTTTAAATACATGTACTCGATACTCGATCGATTGGCACTCGATGAATACAGTTTAATCGATATTGGTAAGTAATGCTTCTAAAACCATTTCATTATCTGCAGCCACACTAGCGTCCAACCTGTTGGCGCTGGAAGATTCGAAGCCGGACATCGCTTCGACAATGCTGCAGGCGTACAACGATATGGCTGACTCGAAGCCGGCCATCGAAGGTCTCATCAAGCAGGAGACGAAGCGGCGGCGCAAGGACTTCGCGTGCCCCACGTGCAAGGAGGACCAGCTGTGCGAGGCGGCGTTCCAAGCGCACCTCAAGATACACCCGCTGGAGTGCATGACGTGCGGCAAGTGCTTCTTCAAGCGGGCGAACCTCGCGCTGCACATGAAGACCCATTTGGGAATTAAGAATTACAAGTGAGTCGGTTGGTTGAGTTTATTGGTGATCTCATGTATTGTTTGTCTTGTCTTGTCTTGTAAATGTGACTGCACACTCTTTGTATTGTAGTATTCCACTTGAACCTAATGCATAATATAATAATCGATTGTATTGTCATGTATAGTACTGTGATTTTTCAAATATTGCTTTGTCATTTACTTGACACGTGTAAGTTAAACCCACGAAGTTTTGCGAACGTGAACTCAGTATAACGCGAGTGCGAACTTATTATATGAAATATGTAAATTATTATATTTTATATATTTATTACTATTATTATGTTATCATATAAATTGCTGTCATGAATGTATATATATATATTGTTTAGTTGCTTCCAAGACACGCTCGGCTAGCATGTTTGCCCCTTATACCTTTATGTTATAGATAAAGAACAAGCTTTGCCTAAAGTTACATGTACACCGACCCAAGTACATGCGCATTGCGCGGCGCGTGCCCGCAGGTGCGACGTGTGCGAGAAGCGCTTCGTGACGCGGCAGAAGCTGGCGGAGCACTACAACATGCACACGGGCCGCGCGCCCTTCAAGTGCACGCACTGCGACGACTGCTTCCGCCGCTACTCCAACATGGTGCAGCACAGGTCGCTCGTTCGTCCTATTGGATAACAAGCGTGTCAATCTGGCTTAGATATTACCATGAAATTTGTATGTAACGAACAACTGATGCTCATTTGTATGATTTGGCGTTCAGATTCTGGTCCTATGTAAAGAAAAAATAAACAAACTGGACATGAATTATTAAAAAAGATATAAAAGATATATCAGCTGGATGTAATAGTTAAACGTTATTTTATATTAATCAATGAATATATTAAGGCATTTTTCATTAGAGTTGATCATAATTTATTTATTGTTGTATGATCCCTATTGTATCGGGATGTAAAGTTATTTAACATTGATGAAACTACACGCTAGGTGAAAATGAAAATAAATTTCGTAATTAGTAGCTCTTATAAAATGTAGTTTCAAATTGAAGGATTTCGATCGAATAACAATAATAAGTAGCGGTCGACGGTGCGGTGCGCAGGGACCGCCACCACTTCCAGAAGAAGGCGAAGGTGCGCGACTTCGTGTGCCAGTGCGGCGCCGTGTTCCACTCGCGCGCCAAGCTGCTGTGGCACAAGGAGACGCACGACGAGCGGCCCAAGGCGTGCCTGTACTGCAGCGACAAGTTCGTGCACGCCGCCTCGCTCACGCGCCACGTGCGCCGCACGCACAACGAGTTCTACCTGTCCGACCGCGCCAAGGGCAAGGTGGAGAACGTGCCCTGCCCCGTCTGCAAGCAGGTACGGCTGCTGCTCTCCGTTGGCCGATGGAGTGCTTATAATTTGCGTTTAAAGTTCCTAGACATATTGTTTTTCATAAAATTGCTTTCATTTTTTATTATTTAGTGTGTTTTGTTCCATTTCCTATAGTGTTTTCTATAATAAATAAATCAATCTGAACTTTTTAGGGCTGCACAATACAATACAATAGAATTCTTATATAGAAATGCAATGTGTATTATACAGTCCAAATTTATCGCCTGGTTCGTTAAAACTGTATGTTTTAATTACGTTAATTTTGACCTTCAGGTATACCTCAGAACGAACTTGCGCGCCCACCTACAGACGCACAGCGGCAAGCGGCCGTACCTGTGCATCGTCTGCAACAAGGCGTTCACCACCAAGTGGAACCTGAAGCTCCACCGCTGGACGCACGCCAGCCGCTCCGCCAAGCCCTTCAAGTGCACGCTCTGCAAGGGCGCCTTCATACGTCACACCGAGTACATATCACACATGAACTCTCACAAGTCGGTCAGGCCGTACACGTGCAACTACTGCGGCTGCCAGTTCATAAGGAAATATAACTGCCAGCGGCACGTCAGGGAACACGAAATGGCCAAGAAGTACGTGTGCAAGGTGCCCGAGTGCGGTAAGTCTTTCCATAGAAGCTACTACCTGTCCGAGCATATGAAAGTGCACAGCGGCGCGCGGCCGTTCTCGTGCAACATTTGCGGCAAGACGTCGAGCAATAAGTCGAACCACAACAAGCACGTGAAGATCCACCACGCGCGGGAACCCGTCGCGACTGAGGCGTAGCAATATAATAATACGTAATGACGACTCGCACGGTACTTAATTAATTTTTCTGATAGTGTTGCCATCCCATTTACATTTTGTAAATATTACGCGTGCAACCTTAAGGTTTATTTATAACAGACATTGGAATGCAGACGTCTCGTATCACAAGATAAACCAACGAACACACTATTGACACTGTGCTCTAAGAACGTTCTCGAGCGCTCTTCGCGCGCCGGTGTCTGGCAACACTTTGTCGCGCCCCTGTCTTCCTAGTAGCGTTCGGTTGACGTGTGCGAGTCGCCGCGGTATGTAAATATCTAGTTAAATTTGAATTTAATTATTTTAATGTGTAAATACAGGACCAAGTGTGTGTTGTACATTGACGGAGAACGATATAGAAAGCATTTTACGTACAGTTAAATTAATTAACGGCGCTGTGGAGTAACTAATATTTCACACGAATACAGTCGTATTCCCTTTTAAATTTTACAGTTATCTATATTTTTTTATAATATGCTAGTTACACATGCCTATTATATGCCAGTAACATGAGCCATTTATAATCAAATGGCGTTTAAGAATGTTACAATAAGCAATATTTTTTTCGTAACTTTATATACTTTTGACTGGGGAGGATAATGGTCATAGTGTAAAATTAACGAAACATAAATTTTATTATTCAAGTATATGTCCAGAAGTGTGTTCGTATGAAATATTGGTGTTTGTATAAAATATGACTACTTCAGGGCGCGTTACAAGTGTTTGTGTGTCATGCAACAGATTTTGAGGTATGTTATAATGAAGCATTGATTTACCAACTCCGGACTGTCGTGGTTTCGTGTGACGTACTTACCTAGTTTAAGGAATTATTAAGGGTGTAAAATAATGTAGATTTATAATTTTCTAGTTTTCTCCATCTGTGCGCTACTGGAGTCTTGTTTTAGAGGTTCCGTAGTAACATTTTGTGTCTCTTTCTAGAAAAGTTAACACATTTTAAAAGTCAATTCTGTGCGTGCAAATTCATTATATAGTATCTACTACCATCGAAACTCTTTTGTTATCTTTTGAAATAAGAACAAGCAATTATCGTGGCCGGTTCCACTAAGGCTGATTAACGCAATGTTAACCAGCGTGCCAGCTAACTAAGCAGTCAACTCCCAACTGATAGTAAATCACCGAGTAATTTTCCTGTTGTATTGTTGTAATATTGTACACATGTTATTAGCTTGCGTATTTCATTATTTTGTTTACATTCATACGTACGCACAGTAAAATACCTTGTTCAGTTTCATCGCGTGCCATTCCGTGCCGTTGTTATCGTGTTCCATGCAAAATCTGTTGTGTGACTATGGGTGTTATATCGAGTGTTTTAGTCAAATTCTAAATGGCATTTCAGTTTAGGTGGTACCCCGCCTTTAATATCATTTGGTAACTGTTATATTTTCTTGTATCGTAATAACATATGAAGTTAGAACTATTTTTTTTAATCTCGCCAGAATTGTCAACGCAGTGTGTGTGACAGTAGCGATGACGGCTCGTATCTATTCTCAACCTAATGACATCTGCTTTGAGTGCCAAAGACAAGTACACGCGTCTTAGTTTAGTAGCCACCCGGCTGCTAAATTGAAATCTAGAAATTTCCACGTGCGAAGTATATTCACCCTTACTTATCCATCGTTTAATTAAAATATAAATAAATGTCCATTTTCTATGTAAATTTAAGTAGTATTTTTTATAAGCTGCGTTCATGTAATATAATTATAAATAATAATACTAACAACTACATATTGAACGTCATTTGAATGAAATTATTATATAACATTTCGCGGAGCCTACATTTGATATATTCTGAAATTAAATTTGAATGAACTATCTTCATTTCTTGAAGTTTAGTAATCAATGCATAAATCACACAATACTTTTCGATCTATGATAAGTTCTGTCTGAAACGAGAATCGAGTTTAAATAAAAAAAGTTTATACAAATAAACAGTTTCAAAAATACATTGTATTCAAATTCAAAGCGTAATTGAAATGAACTGTCAATGTCATTTTTACACGCGGCACTGTGGTTCGGTGTATAGAAAATTTAATTGTGACGTCATCGTTTCAAATCGCACTGTATCATAACATGGTGTATCGCGGCCTACCTCGTTCGCCAAACGGTATGATAGTGTGTATTTGACTAATACATAGCATGAAATGCATGTTATTCAGGTCGTGATAGACGGAGCTATGATATACATGTATTAATATATAGTGCTACAATATTATAGCAAACTTTCAAATACGGTACTTGGCTATATTGTACGCATTTACGGTCATTACTGGCGTAATCATAACTTGCTACATTCAAGTATATTTTGAAATGTGTTCTCGTTTCACGATGCGTTAAGTAATATATA
>DWEI01000213.1:0-25328 GCA_018245875.1 Mysoria ambigua | reverse complement strand
GTTCGACCCGGGAATCGAACCCGGGACCTCCCGATCGGCAGTCGCACCTGCAACCAACACGACCAACGAGGCAATCATGTCATGTTTGTTGTGTATGTTTCCTTAACCCTTTTTTTAAATGATTTTTGTACTTGTGTGTTATTTAGTAGCATAAATAGAATAACCTAACATTACACCTGCAATAATCCCATTAGAGACAGGCAAAGGAAAGTAAAAATCAAAACTGAAAAATATGACTGAGGCAAGTAATCTGTATTCAAATTAATTATGAGATATGATTTAATTATTCATTGAATATAAATATGCTATACAATAATATTTATTGACCCATTGAAAAGACAGATAAACTCTATCTCTAATACATTTTCAAAAGTGCCCGCGGATAATGTCATCTTCCGGTGACATTTAAATATATTGAAAGTGAACTGGTATTGTATCTGTTATCTCTATTAAGTCTTATATATTAGAAAAGGTGCAGGATAGAGATTAATAGACGAATATATTGCAACACTAAAATTCCATACTTCCTCTGTAAGCATTTTAAGATGGCGGACATATAGTGAGAACCCTGTTCCGTTTTTTGTTTCCCCTCTGGCCCCGCAGCCGTCAGTGTAGTGTATCGTTCACCGCAAGAGAAAAATTGATATTGTGTTGCAATTTGCTGGCTAACTTACTATATTACCCTTCTAACAAGTAAGTGCATTAAATTATCGAGTGGAATATCTTTTGTGATTTTATGAGTGCCCATATTTGAAAATTGTACCAACATACAATTGTGACTGTGACGCATATAAGGAGTGTCCCTTGCAGCAGCCATTTTGACCGAGCCGGCGACACGATCTTGCGGTGCGCGGTTAGCTATCATTCCAATATTTTTTATATTCAGAGCGTAGTTATTTCAGTGACAGTATTAGTTGGAAAACAATTTATTTAGTAAGAATTTCAAGTATTAATTTAAACATTTTAGATCGTTGAAAGTGGTTTTTTTTAGCACATTACCCTCTGGGACAATTAGGTATGTGCCTGTAACTCTGATAATAAGGTTTTTTGTACAAATTAGCGTTTAATTGATAGTCCTACTATACTAAGTCTTTCACTTGAGCCCTTAAAATGGCAATATCTGGCTGGTGTGTAGGTTAAATCAGGAGAGTAATTAAGGAACACGTTAGTGCGTCGTAATTTTACCGTGCGTTTTCAGTCATGCCGTTATCTTGCTCGATAACGAATTATGGTCTGAAAACTCTGCGAGTCCCTGCCGGTTGTTATGCGACCATTTATGATCAGGCATTTATAAATTAACTTTGCTACACGATTCATGAAAGACCGTAATGGGTTTTAATGGTTATCGTTTGAGTCACGTCTTGCGCGGCACCCCCGCGGGCAGGCACGAGTGTAAGGTGCGTAAGGTTAGGTCAGGCACTTAACGGCTCCAATACTCTGGAAACATGTCGATGACTGTTCAGTTTATCAATATATATATAAAGAAAAAGATATTTCATTTTTAGCATACTTAATCGCATCATGTATAAGATATTGACTTCTTTGTCTGATTTGTCTCATGTAAGATAATCAGTACATTACGATTTTCAATCATACATATCCGTTGTCCAAAATTTTGGTGTTGAACATTTTTCTTACTTACATATCTGTAGAGTAAGTGTTTCACATTACAGTATTTTCTGACACATTATCAATACAGGTATTATAATTAAATAGTACTGTATTCGTAGGCTAGTTTTGTAACTTTAATGTAAATATTGCTTTGGTGTAATATGTGTGGTTTTTTCACTACTTGATTGTAAAAGTTGGTCCAAGCCACAGCTTTGTATATTATAGTTATATTGACCCACTGGGTCTACTGGTGTCAGCAGAGAGGGAGTGAAGCACATATATCCTTATAGGCTATTGTCTGTGAAAACAGTGATGATTGAAATCAAATGAGAAGAAGCACATTTGGATCTGTAAGAATGGTTTTTATAGTGGCCATTGTGAAATGCAATGAAAGTCCTGTCACTGTAATTGGTGTCACATTATTCCACCATTCTGAATGAAATAGAAGTCAATTCTCTACCTATGACACACACCTTTTGTGTGTTTATATGCTTTTATGTTCAAAGATTTTTCTACATTATTGGAGATATTGCAGTAGTATTTTTTCCATCCAGTCTTCAAAACAGCTTTCTACCTGTTACAAATGAATCACACGATTTAGTTGTATTGTTTAGAATTTTTCATTTTACAAATGTCTTACTGTTAATTAGTTATATATAAAATTGCATGTTTTATGTATATTTGTGATTATAATATTGTGTATATAAATGTAATATGAAAATAGCTTTTTGTCAGTCATAATGAAAATGAAATAATCTTAGCAGTCTCAATATAATGAGGATGTAATTTTTGTGTAATTTCAATTTACTACTCCATACGAGAATTGATAATAGAATAATAACTGTTGAATGTGTCATTTTACATTCACATTACTAGCAATTATTACATGATTATGATAGGTGTTTTACATTTTTTGTTAAACATTCTCATTATTAATTTATTTATTATTATCTATGTTATATTCAGTTTTTCTGTTTGAATGTTATCATTACATTTAATTTTATAATTATTATCATGATGTCATGCTATGTTCGTTATTGGATAGGCAGAGAGCACATATAATAATGACAAATATCACTATCACTATAAATTTGTCTGGTTTTTTAAATATTCAATATTCTCTTTGTACATGTAGATGTGTCAGACAATGAAGTAGTTAACTTAGTTTTTGTAAGTCCAGGAGAGATCTTAACTGTGGGATGCAAACTTCACAATATCGCCACAACATGGCTGCTTATATAATTTGACATTAATGGGGCCTTATATAACAACACACATAGCATAAAATATATTTGGTTGTGTTGATAAAATACAAACCCTCTAGGAACTAAACAAAAGCCTATTAAATGTATCTATGCTGTGTTATGGTGGTGTGCAATATGCTGGTTACAGATTGGTTTTAATGTATGGAGCTGAATGCCACAACTAATATGAAACATTCAGTGGTATACTACATCCAGAGAACCTTTATGTAAGCAATTAGTAACAAAGTATTGTTCAAGTACAAAGGTGGTAAGGTGTGAGTTTGTCATGGTGTCATGGTCTTGCCTGTGAATGAGTCTAGAACAGGGATATTACAACTGTGTTATCAGAAATACCTGTGTAAAAAATTGATGTTTCATAAACATATTTTTCTATGATTATAGTCACATGTGATTATAGTTTCATATAAGTTTGAAATGCTGAATGTTATTAAAATTAAATCTAAAAACTCAATATTGGCATATACATATTCAAAAAGGGGGTTTATTTTATAAGCTACAATCAATGATCATGTTACTCAAGGTAGGCTCTAGCATATTGCACATTATTCAAAGAGTCTACAGTGGACATTGTATTTCTGAGTCCAAAAAATGATAATGCCCCATCATTATTCCCAGTTTTGTCCATAATTAGATACAGATTATTACACATGTAGACAGTAAAAACTAATCAATGCAACTTAACTATATCATAGAAAAATTGCTGTGAGACCAATCATCAGTGTTTTTAATGAGTAATTCTGTTACAACTAGATATTATCACAGCATTATTGTACTGTTGTGTTCTGTAAGCATATTTTTGTTGTTTGTGACGTCATTAGTGTGTTAGTTAATGTGGTAGTTAGTTTCAACAATATATCTGCAATGTGTAAGTGAGCATCATACATTATCTGGTTTTTTTCAATAATAATTTGTCTTTAAAGTGCCTAGTGAAGTGATATAATTGTCCATTGTGTACAGTTACTGAGGGATGATTTTGATATGTGGGTGTGGTCCAGTAACACCATAAATTATGTTTGAATAATTTAATAACTTTAATTTATTTTAAAGTAGAAAATATAATTTTCTTTCTTTATGACTTCAAAAGATAGGGTATAAAATCTCCTTAGGGTATAAAAACTGGTGTTTTACAAAATTTTAGATTTGTCATAAAGTAATCATTTCATAAAAGTGATATTTACCATATTGCCAAATTTTCATGAATAAATATGGTAAACGAATCATCAATTTGTGTGGAATAAATTAATTTTATGCAACAACTATGTTACAATATTTATAGATAGATAAAGGGAAGGGTGAAAGTACTAGTTATGATTTTTCTTAGTAGTGCGGGCGTTTCCATATTTGCGTTCAAGGAGGCCCTTTGGTAGGTCAATTTTTATGCGCAATTCTCACGACTCGTTTGATGTGAACCGCGCTAGCAGCCCGTGAATAACAAATTGTTGTAAAAGGAGCTCCGAGACACGCGGCCCGGCGCGCGCTCCACGGGCCGTGAGCACCGTCCTACGCTCATGTAGCTCGGCATAATACGCTGCGTGTCGTATCGGCCGCGCTTCGACAAATCTCGCGCTCGCCGAGGACCACCACGACACTTGTAAAATTAAACGGCACAAGTTTGAAGAGCGTAGAGAATTATAACACAGATTTTAATAAAATTGCGTAACTCGGTAATAAAAGCAATTTACGGAACATTGATCTGTAGTATAATATTGTTTTAATTATCAGTGAAGATGTGATGGGCGTATATATTAGAAAGAGAACACGTTTACGGACCGTATTGGAGCCTAGCAACAGGATATTGAGCAGGGGGTTGTAGATAGATAAGGGTAGAGTGCGGTAGGCGAGGCGCCGGGCCGTCGGGCGCGGTGCAAGCGGGGTGGGCGTCGGGGCGCAAGGCTGAGGGGGGTTGAGGGGTGAGGGGCGTGTGCAAGCGTCGCGCTAGTCGTATTTCGTCTGGAGTGTTTATCCCGCGTCGGCGGATCAATACCGGTGGCGCAGTGGCGCAGGCCGACGGGCACGGCGCGTGGCTCGCTACTTGCTCCAGTGTGTGAGATGCTGTCGAACCAAACGGTCGCCGGGTCGATGTCGCGTTTGGCGTGAGGGTCGCTCTTTGAGCTGCGTTGAAATTTCTCATTGCGCTAGAGGAGCGCTCGTGGGCCTCCATCCAAGGTGCGCCTTTACTGCATGATGACTCATACCCTATTTGGATTCACTTCTGTGAAAGTGATGTTTAAGCGATTAGTCTTTCTGAGGGATCGATTTTGACCGCTCGAGGCGTGCAGAGTATTTAACACGTTGTTCATATTTTACAAATTTCTTCCAGGGGCATCAGTAACATAGTTTTCTCTCACCGTCAACGATGTCCGTCGACAAAGAGGAACTGGTGCAACGCGCCAAGCTGGCGGAGCAGGCGGAGCGATACGACGACATGGCGGCCGCGATGAAGGAAGTCACCGAAACCGGCGTCGAGCTCAGCAACGAGGAACGGAACCTACTCTCCGTCGCTTACAAGAACGTCGTCGGAGCTCGACGGTCGTCATGGCGGGTTATCTCATCAATTGAACAGAAAACCGAAGGTTCGGAAAGAAAACAACAGATGGCAAAGGAATATAGGGTTAAAGTAGAAAAGGAGCTTAGAGAAATCTGCTACGATGTACTGGTAAGTTTGTGTTCAGTCTTTTGTTACTTTTCAGATGTAGGGTCATGATGGTTTCCAAGAGTGCCATTTAATTTTAAGCATCGCAATTAGGGGGATATTAGGGCGTTCCTTTTTTATTGGCTAGATTAACGTCGGCCGCATTCGCATATGACGTCATCATATTCGCACGGTGCCAATTCAAGGGGAGGGGGGGGGGGTTGATGATGCAAGCGATCAATCATTGCGGTCATTTTCTACCTGGCTTAGCATGCTCTGATTAATCATGGGCGTTGCGAAGTTGGTAAGCCATGTGGGTGTAGGCGCGCACGTAGGGGTGCGGTGCGGCAGCCGCGGGCGGGGCGGGAGCGCGGCGGCGGCGGCGGGCCGCGCGGCTGACGTACTGCGCCGCGTGGCTGCGCGCGCAGCTCTCCCGGCTCGCCCGTCGCCGTTCGTTGCCCCGTCCCTAGGCATCCACGGCTTATTAACTATTACAATCCAACCTAATATTTGATTAGGCCCACTCGTAAAATACTTGATGTTTGATATGCACACTTGTCAAGTATTTGTACGACCCACTTGAATAAGTTAAAAAAAATTCGTTTTTAGTCGCGGCCAGTGGTGCCTAGGGAAATCGATAATTATTAAAACAAAGGAACATTTCCAGAATGGGGCAGAACGGATTGTAGAGCGATTTCAATGTTGATTAGCCATTAAAACAGTAGTAGTTTATATTTCATTATTATGTCTGGGTTTTCAAGATTACGGTCGTTTCAACTGCTGCCTCTTTGTCTTATCGTTTTCTTTATCTTATCCGATTCCTCCTTACCGATTTTTTGCGAGTAGTAACCAAAAATAAATTTTTTGATTTTATCGCTACATTTAATAGAATCTTAAATACTATACGAAATAATTATTACGAAATGACAACTTCCCTAAATTTGTTTCAGAGCTTACTCGACAAACACCTTATTCCTAAGGCTAGTAATCCAGAAAGTAAAGTATTCTACCTTAAAATGAAGGGAGATTACTACAGGTACCTTGCAGAAGTGGCCACTGGAGAAACCAGAAATTGTAAGTTGCCTCTTCACTAAGTTTTTCGATTTTGTTACTAGCCGGTTCTGTAATATGCATTAAATTTTCATTGAAAATGTTGGCCGGTGACTTTTATTTTTTAACATGAACTTACATTACAGCTGTTGTAGAGGATTCACAGAAAGCGTACCAGGACGCTTTCGAAATCAGCAAGGCGAAAATGCAGCCCACACACCCAATAAGGCTTGGGCTGGCGTTAAATTTCTCCGTCTTCTATTATGAGATATTAAATGCACCAGTCAAGGCGTGTCAGCTCGCCAAACAGGTCATTATTTGTGTCAGTTACGCATAGGCTCTGTGCTGGCTGGCACGAGGTAGGGTGCACGCTAGGCGTATTAACGTGCTCGCTTGTCCCCAGCCGTCGTGGAGGACTCTCAGAAGGCATACCAGGAGGCGTTCGACATTGCCAAGGCCAAAATGCAACCGACCCATCCCATCAGGCTTGGTCTTGCGCTCAACTTTTCCGTATTTTATTACGAGATAATCAACTCTCCAGCGAGAGCGTGCCACTTAGCTAAACAGGTTTAAAAATTAATCACCGAACTGCAGTGTGCCGCCATGGTTATGTAACCCACTAACATGTCGCCAACCTTAACATCGTTGTACAGCATAATACATTGCATGGCAACAGCACAGTTAGACTAGCCCCTTGTCGTGACTCGTACCGTTAATATATGGTGCAGGCATGGTCGTTCAAATATTACACAGTGCAATTAACCTCTTAATCCTCGATCCAGCCAGCATTTGAGTGTTTTTAACTTATACCTGTCCACAATTGTTGTGACAAATAATTTTAATGTTGTATATCGTTGTGTGCGGCCAGTCAAATACTTCAGTCACTATGAAGGTCGCAGTAGGAGAATTGATAACCTGGCATCGCACGGAGCGCGCACGCGGCGGTAACACGCGGGGAATGTTGCAGGCGTTCGACGACGCGATCGCCGAGCTGGACACGCTGAACGAGGACTCGTACAAGGACTCGACGCTGATCATGCAGCTGCTGCGCGACAACCTCACGCTGTGGACGTCGGACACGCAGGGCGACGGCGACGAGCCGGCCGAGGGCGGCGACAACTAGCGCCGCCGCGCCCGCACCGCGCACTTGTTCTCGTCGGTGTTTTATAAGGAAGCGAGTAACATTCGAGAACGCCGCGCCGCGTGACCGTCGCGAGCCGTCGCTTGTAAAAAAATGTTAAAATGTCGTCGTTCGCAGCGGACCTTCACGTTCCGTCTAAAATTAAATGTTATGTGTCATCTTTGACGGTTTTGTATTTCTGTATTTACACTGGATTACAGATATCGAGCTGACCTGATGAATATAAATATTTATAACTTAAGTTATTAAAATTACGGTTTCTTAAGTTAAAAGTGTTTTCCTTTATTGAGTAGAAGCGCGTGTCACCAGCCCGGCCGGCCCCCGAGTGACATTCCCCTCGCCGCTTGTCCGCAGTGAAATGGAGATCATGGTGGTGAATGTTTCGGAATTCGCAATTAGTTGTAATTGAATTTGTTAAAATGCGCCCAAATAACCCAATGAATTCTATTTTAGATTTTCATTATTAATAATAATTATTAATAATAATTAAATTCACAAACTGTAATGGCTGCATCAAAGTCGGGCACAAAAAATTTGTTAGTGTCTTTCGTGTGGTCTTGTGATGTCCTCGATAACGTTGTCTCACCGAACCTGTACCGACACTAGATATTGACATTAACCATTTTGTTGTGCCCATCACCTTATTATAGCATTCTGAATTTTCAGGCATTTATTAGCAAAATAGTTTTTTTTGTGATGGACAAATATTGTAACATTTCTGCTGCATTTTATCAGCCATTAATCTATTATATTTTTCATGTTTTCACCAATAAACTTTTTGTATTAAATACAATTTTTAGTTTTAGAATCAATATTTGAATAAACCACCACCTAATAACCCTAAAAAGATGTTTATCTAAATCATGTCGTCAGTATAACGTTAGTTACCTACATGATAAAAAACAAGTTATTTTCACTTAACATTTCATTTTATTTTATAAAGTTTCATGGTCTATTTAGCTCTTAAAGGGCAAAAGGATTATTTATAATACCACATAGAGAATAGCGTTGAACACATTAGCGAGTCTAGGACAGGTCTTGTATTCTTAAAACTGTGGTATCTTGTCTCGCAAGTTGCAATATGAACCTATGAAGTATTGGGTAGCAGAAGTCCGACATTTACAGCTTAGTTCGAAAATATCACGATTTCCTGTTCTATTCTTGAACCTATATTACACAGTATGATATAATAGTTAAATTATCAGAAAGATACACGAAAAATAAACACTAAAACTTAGATTATTTATATATTACTATGCCGTAGTCTTAAACAGCCTGTCCGCGCTCCGCAGTTGTTCGTGGTGAACAAGCAACCGTTCTGCTAAACGTGACGTCATAACTGCGCTACTCTATATGAAAACGAGCTGGCCACGTGCTATATGGTACTCTAAATTTCATACTAGGTACTTCAAGAACGACCTTGCTTGTTATTACACAAAGGAAGTATCTATGAACCAGTCATACATGAAAACATGAGCTATGGTATTTTTTCAGCCATAGCTTTTTATTACAATTTAAGATTATACGCTACGGTTTCTCGTATACGACCGTGTTAAAAATTCTTCCATCTGATTCAAAAGTTAAAAATTGAGTTAATTATTCTGAGTTAAAAATTCTATCGTAAGTCTGGCATTATTGATGTTGTGCAGATGGGCTATGTCGAATTAATTTTTGAAACTGAAGCTACAGAATCATCGTCTGCGAATAATGTAAGCAGCAAAACTAGTGATATGTCAAGAAAACATCTTTCTATCACGCTCAGTTTCCAAGATGGGGTAGGTAGAGGAGGGAGAGAGAGAGTAGGGTGAGCCTATTGTCGTACGTTGGGCACAAGAGAAAGAAACGCAAGATAAATCTTGCCCAGTTTAAGTTATAAATAAAAGAAGTAAAGCAAATGTTTTCCATTATCATATAATTTTACGTAGAAATTCATCAGGTTGCTACGTATTACAATATCAAGAAAACTACGTAAAAAGATTGTAAATTTTTATTATAAAATATAAGTAAAAAATGACAAATCTATAAAATACCTAAATCACATTTGTTTTCAAAAATTTAACTGTGATGCAGTTTTATCATTTAAATAATGCAATATAAAAATAGTTACTACAGTAATATTACATAATATAAAATCTTAACTTTAGCAGCCTATTAAAAACCTATCATTAATACGCACCAAAGTACTTTTATTTTGGTTTCTTTACATTTATAACCTTGGCGTCTAGCTATATTCATTCAAACATTCAATTTATTCTTTCGTACTGCCCCGAATATAATGTACATGAACAAATTATGAGCAATTTGATATGTTCAGTTTAGTGCTCCGCGCCTCGTAAAAATTAATTGATTAGGTAGATACCATTTAACTCAACAACGTCACACATCCACATTAGCTCGAAATCCTAACGTAAAGACTTTTCTTAGATGAGTTATTGAAAAGATACACAAAAGCGGCCTTACTAATGTAGCCGTTGAAAAAGAGGCACTAAATATTAAACTTATTAATAGCATAACTTGATTGCTCTGTACTAATTCCACATCAATGCCACTATTTGTCGCTGAATAAATATTATAAACGTTCATCAGGGAACGCGGACAGCACAATATGACATACAAAACAATTAAGTACAATGATAACTTCAATGCACCAACAGACTCATTCCTTTCGGTTAGGGTTCGTAGTTTCTTCGATTTTAATCGGAGTATTATTAAGATGATTGCAGTGCACATAATTACCATCGGAAGAATAAAATTGAACACGGCTAGCAAAGACTGCATTTGTATTTTGTGATTGGAATCTACCAACGTGCACACAACAGTATTTTTATCCACTCGGACAGTAGTGGCTAATGCGAACTCGGGAATGCTAAGAGACGCAGACAGAACCCATACAAAAATTGACGGCGGCGATATCGAAACTGTCGTGTCCGTCGGCCGGTAGTCCACGTTCATAGTGCGCGGCGGGGTGGAAGCGTCGCTGTTCGCCACCAAGCTGCGACGAGAGGAACGGATCTCTTCGTCGTCGTCCTGATCGCGTCGTTTATTCCTTTGGACGACAGCGTTTGTTTCAAGATTGACCGTTGCCAGTGTGTGTAGTGCAATTGTTGTCACGAAATATAGAGATGCTGTCGATGTTAAAACACTGAGTCCACGGTAAGCCACGCAACAGCCGTTCCCGAACTCCCAGGTTTTTGAATTCCGTGACCATAATTCTGGCCCTAGAGCGGTCGTTACAAGCGCAATATCAGCCACTGCCAGTTGTATCATTATCGAGTACAAACCTGCAATTGGATAGATATACCTTTATGCAAAAATTCTATTTAAGTTTTAATTGCCTTAAATCGTCCCACTTATTAAAGTGGATTAAATATGCAAATAAGTAAGTTACAGTAAAACAGTACATTTTACTTGATATTCTACCTTTTCATTGAGAACAATTCGTTAAGTGTTTAAATGCTTATATTAACTTTCGTACGTCCTGAATGAACAACGATGCTAATATGCAGCAGACGCATACAAACATAATTACGTGTTGCTTAAAATTAAATTTTACCGTTTGTTGACCGCTTGAGGAGTGCGGCGAGCAGCGCGCAGTTGGCGAGGGTGGCGGCTCCGGCGACGCAGGCGAAGTACGCGCCGAGGACGAGCGACGGGAGCAGCGGCGCGCGCCCGGCCGCGAGCTCCGGCATGGCGTCGGCCGGCGGGGAACGCACCGGGATCAATGACTCGCGCTGCGTCCTGCGTCACCCGACTTGCCGCCGTCCCTTACCGTTTTTTTTTCGCCAGGAATGAATCATCAGTATAACATGTGCTCGCAAGACGCTCACTGAAGCTGTACGTATTGAACAAGACTATTATGATACTGTGTATCGATTCACGTTAGCAGTTTTAAAACTTACATTCGTAAAATAATGCATCGATTCATAGCAATACAGGCGACATTTTTATGACCTGAGTATACGTTAGCTCGTTTGCAAACGTGTGCGAATATAAATAATAAGGGCTTCCTGGCAGTTAGCAGTTAGCTGGGGACATTATTATTCAATCCTCGCACCGTCCTGACGACGACGTAAACTTATTCATCCGTTCTGGCAATTTTTTCGAATATGTTTGGCACATACTTAATAACATTTCCTGAATGTTTTTCTGCAGTGCGACGACCTTGTAACGGGTTTTAATATACGCTGTTTGTTATTATTTCTCAATGTTATTCTGATAATTGTTTACTAAGCTATTAGTAATCCGCATTAGCTGGCTGTCTGATAAACACAAGCACATTAAGTCTATAGAGATAGGCACTCGGTGCTCTCTGCCCACCCTGACGTGACAATATAATAGTCATAAATAATAATAATGTAATATAATAGCTCCAAGTTGTAAACTTAAAATCAATAGATGTTTACATATCAGCATTTCATTCCCATTGGCAGATACGTGAAAGCTATTACTAATGTCGTGGCTATTTCTGTCGCAATGCAGCAGGACTCCGCTCTGAAGTGAGGTGTTAGCAGAATGAGCCCTGGCACACGATGCGTTTCAAATTGGTCCTCAGAGATAGCTTTGTTGTGTGTATAGTCACACATAATGTTGGTTACCTACCATAAGTAGGTTTTTTATACAAAAATGCGGTTAAATCGATTAGTCGCAAAACGTTAATATATCAAGTTCATTAAAAATAAATGATATTCGATTAATAGACGTGAAACTATATTTGTTACCGATAAAGATAATATTTTTATTTTATTTATTTTATTTTATTTTTACATAGTGAATCATATTGCTGTAGATAAATAATAGTTTATTTGCTTTTCAATTATTAATAGTCATTTTGTTTATCGCGCCAAGTCACGCCAAGTTTCTTAAGGGGTAGGCACAGGACATCAAAATTAAAAATTGTTTTTTTCTTTGGTTGCATTTTTTTCTCGTGTTCTGATGACATGATATTTCATCATCAAAAAATATCCCACGAATTCTATAATTCATCAAGTCTGTATTTTAGTACACTAGTAAGAATACAACATGAGCTTTTGGCTCGCCTTGACAGTAATTCGTGAAGGACGGAACAATTTGTCCAAACAAATACGCCATGACACATTTCTATGTACTTGTTACTTTGACACGACGTTTAATAAACTCACCGCCTGATAAATACTTTGTTCATTAGTTGATTTCATGTTAAAGTAAACTGGAAGTTAAATAAAATGAAATATAACTAACATTAGCCCTGTAATGCCCGTCGAGGCAGGCAGAGGAGTACAGTGCACTCCTCCATTTCATCGGTTTCGTTTACGAACGTAAATACACTAGGAAATAGTGATGAATCTATTGCCGCACATCGGATACAAATTCGGATTACGAGTCACTATTCAAGTAGTGATTTTCTAATCTAAATGGGAAAAATTATATAGGTTTAACCTGGGATTGGAACCCAGGTCCTCCAGATCGGCAGCGGCACTTGCAACCAAAAAACACCAACAAGGCAATCAACACTCAATTGATTATTTATAATTGAAACAAATGTTATTTATACATAATCAACATTGAAAGAATTTTACTGCCTCGACTGCCTCGTTGGTAGTGTTAGTTGCAAGATCGGGAAATCCCGGGTTCGATTCCCGGGACGAACACTATAAAAAAAATCTAATATAGATGTTCTAGTTGTAGTTCAGAGTCTGAATATGTGACCGATACATGGTAATAGGCTCACCACCTATTCTATAGTGGGACATAAATATAACTGGTGAAACGCGGAAGGGTTCTGCATTCCTCTTCTGCGATTACAGGCGTGAAGTTATGTACGAATTTTATTTTTCTCTACCGAGTTACTTGTAGCGTTCTTAGCAAGTAATTTAGAAATTAAGTTTTTCTTAGAAATGAAATTAGTAGAGGTTAAAATTAAAAAAGGAATTCTTGTTGATAAAAACGGAAAAAAATGTTAAAATCGAAGACGTACACATAGTCAGTTATAACTTTTCTTGAACACATTGGAATCTTGAAAGATTGTTCCAATGCGGGTTTTAAATGCTGAAAACAACGTATTACTCAAAGTTATCGGTTGTACGATAACAAAACAAAGCGGTTTATTCACCTCGCAGTGGAATTTAAACTGTTATATATGTATGTATATTTTACAAATACATATAAGAAAATAGTTACTCAATGTGAATGATTACAAACATGTTTAAACTGCACACTATTGCGACCTATTGTGCGATAAACCCAAATTTCGACGAGTGTAGTCGCAGCTCCTGTTAAGTTAACAGCTAGTACTCGAGTGCGCGGTCGCGTGGAACCGCGAGGCGATATTATTCATTTGTTTTGATCAACGGCCGCAGCAGCCGGCGGCCGGCCGCTGTGATGGATGACTCGCGACAGTCCTACGGGGACGCGTGTGGGCGGTGTCTCGACAGCCAAAATCTGCACTTTCCTTCGACTTTCTCTCGGAGGTGCGAAAGGTGTACCGGGGCACGCAATGGTTATTCGGTAGTTGGCGCGGCGTAAGTGTACGCGCACTAAACGACGCCACTGTCCGCGTCCGCGTTCAGTGCACGGTGCATCGTACGCACATCCGATATTCAAAGCACCTGCATGTTGCTTCCGCGTTTATAAGCTGCGGTTCGATAGTACAGGAACAATTACAAGGGGAGACGGTGAAGTGGAGTGTGAGTGAGCTGCCATGGCGTGCCGAGTCGAAACAGTGCTTGTAGCTCTGCTCGCCGCGCTACGGGCCGGCGCGCCCGCGCATTTCCCCGTGAGTACATTTTGTTTGTTGGGCGGGCGGGCGTAACCAAAACTGCGTACGCGCTATGTAATTTTGAGTAATGAAATACGTTAACAATATATCGATAAATTTTATTTAAATAAATACGCTTCGAAAATATAATTTATCGACTGTTTGCTAATCTAGATAATTTATTTAAGGATAGTTATAGATAGTAAGATTTTCATCAATACTGAAATATGATATTGGAAAAAGACGATCCGTAATGTTTAACTTTAAATTCATGGAACATAAGAGTAGGTTTACATGAAAGTTATGAAAGAAAAACTGTTATACTGTTGGCTCGCAAATTGATGCAGGGGTTCAATGAATCTGAGTGCTGACCAAGGGTTAGTGTGTTCGATTTGAACTCGGGGCAAATATGTGTTGTAAACAAAATTAAGTACTTGTTCTGTTGGAGTGCGAAAAAAATTTATAGAAGTTTATACTCACATATAATTTATCAATCATGTGGTCATTACAGCACAACCTTTTCTTTACTTAAACTGTAAGTATAGCCCGAAAATATTAATGTTACCACTATCCTGTTTTGCATTATGTACTGCTTTATTACTCAACTGGGTCAAGGACATTTACCAAGCGTTTAATAGTTTGCGAAGGATGTATAATATTCTATAACAATCTAGAATATAATTCCAAAATGTCTTAATTTTTAATTCCCAGCGTGGCCCAGTTATGCCCTTAAACATTTTACCTCTTGTAGGAATCCTTCCTCAAGGGTGAAACAATACATGTATTACTGACAATTAAATGTCTTGGTTGTTGAATTCATTTATTATCGTACAGCTTAAATTGCTGACGACAAAAACGTAAACAAAACAAACGTAAACAAAACGTAAAATTATAATTCGCTGAGTGGGTTATTTCTTCAATTTTCTAAAAAATGATTTAAACTTGTAAACAAGGGGTTGATTATGATATTTTTTTTGTGACAAACCGGTTTTTAAATTAAAAGCTTGTATAAATAGTTATTTATTACTATTATTATGTAAACAACTAATCAAATCTAGAATCCCACGTAATATATGTCCGTCAACAAATATGGCCGTCGTCTCTTGAACACGGTATACAAAAGTATACTAAGCATTTCTTTTTACTGTCCGAAAATTTAGAATTTATTGAAATCGAATGAACGAACAATACTTAATTCGTAGTACGTATTAATATACAGGATCCTCGAATTAAAATTCGTCGACATATTGCAGTTTAGCTGAATCACATAATGTTCGTGTGTAGGTCGGCGGCGCAGCGGCGGTGCCCCGAGTATTGATTTCCCCCTGCGCTTGGCTGCTGTTCAGGCAGGCCGCCCGCGACACAACGCATCTTAATGCCTCCACCCGATATATTAATGCTGTATAAAATCTGTATGTTGGTGTGTGTGTGTTTGTAAGTATGTTATATACGCCATAGCAATGCGTTTAAATAGAAATCGGTTAGGAAATTGACAATTTTTTGTATCATATAAACTTACAACTGTATATTTTTATGAATACACAACTTATTCGATCGTAAATAAATGTCGTAAACCCTTGATGCTGGTAGTGTATGCCTGATTAATTTTTAAACAATATACGTTTACTTAACATAAAACTATCTAGCGCTAAATAAGCAAATAAATTTTGTGATAAAATACAGTCATTAAATAACATAAAATATTATATGTGTTATGAAATCGTTCGGTTGCGTTACACCATGGTTCTACTTTACTAGTTTGTACCAGTATATACCAGTTTGTAACCATGGTAACAGCGGCTTAAAAATCTATGTAAATGCGGTCATATCAATTAAAGTTACTTGTAAAGAAGTATCTCTCTGAGTACAGTTTATTTATTAAATAATGTCATTTAATGCCCTTTGTTTATTAAAATTACACTTCATAATTAACACATAATGTCATTATCATCCCTTTTATCGGTTCAATGCGTTACAAGGGTCTTAACAATTAACTGGAAGGGTGAATGAAGCTATAGTCTGTCGCACCGAACAAATCGATGTTGGCCGAAACAACACACGCCGTAAGGAACATTACAGAAAACTCCACGGTGTGCTGGTTTTCTAACGATCTATTCCTTGGTGGCTTACATAATATACATCAGTTATAATAATATGTTTTGTAGAGCTCAATAATCGATAAATTACTTAAAGATGTTACAACATTTTGATTATAACTTTCCAATGACGATTAAACGATTACGAAGATTACGCAATCAATATTATTTCGTTTCGCCAGGTCCCGTACGGGGTAAGTAGTGTACCAGATGCCCTTATATTCGTATTCCTGCCGACCTGTCTTACTTCTTCAACATTAATCCTTCTTGTATTCTTTTTTTTATTTCCTTCAACTTGTACACAGTTATGAAAATTTTAATGTCTTCGTATTTGAAATATGTGTCATTGTGTAACGGTTATAAGTATGACAAACCCAAGGAGTACAAAGTAAAAGGTAATGACAATAAAAGTGGTCGTTTAGTACTTCTTTGTATGTTCTCTGACTGCCTCGCTGATCGTGTTTGTTGCAAGGGCGACTGACGATCTAAAAGTGCATGACAATAGGCTCACTACCTATTCCGTAGTGGGACATAATAAACGTAACTGAGGTAATATGGGAGTGTCCCCACTCCTTTGCCTGCCGCTTCGGTGATTATAGGCGTGATGTTAGGTTTGTAATTTTTACATAGATAGAATCACAACATATAAGAATAAAACCTTTGAAATTAGATAAACGAATCACTGCTAGAACGTCGTTCAACTTAAACGAAGTTAGATAAACGAACGTTTGTCAGAACGGTGTTAAACTTAGTAAAGGTCGTTAGCCAAACGAACACGCTGTTGAAAATTCGTCATTGCTTTGCAGTGATAATTTTGACACTTTCTTCCTGATAGTTTTCGCTGCATACCGAAGTGTGACAGTCGACATAATCTCTATTAAAAGATGGTTAAGTTAACTTTCACTCAATATGAACCCGATGTTTTCGGTCAGCGCTGTGTATAATTTTATTTTGGCAATTACATTGCATAATGGTAAGACGCTTTACGACTATAGCGCACTGGATCACGTAGTGAGTTACACAAGCGTAGAGCACGTAGGTAGGTGCTTGAGCGTTTTTCGATCGCCTCTCGATGATTCACGCCACCGCGTTCATTGTGCTCGTGGTCCGCGCAGCGCGGCCGGGGACGTGCCGCCGCCGCCGACGTCATTCAACCGTCGGAGTCACTTTCATCATCCGGCACGCGAACGTAACACGGACAATCGAATTCCGAAATTAATGAATTTTAAACTCGGCCCGAAAACCTTGCGTTTCTTGCGATTCGGTAATTCAATGGAACGGTATTGTCTGGCGTCGTGTAATGGACAAAACAAATAGTTTTAACTTTCCCCTTTGCCTCGCTAACGCCCGCTAATGCCGAATCTATACCGGGCTGACTCACGTGCTCTTTCTTGTTTCGGTTTCACTCACCTCTTTCGCTGTGTTCGATGAATTAGTGTCATCAATGACTTATCGCGATTAAACAGAAACAACAGTTCTAGATATTCGAAGAATTAATCATCAATCATAACTTGGATGCGAATAAAAAACGTACTATTTTACGATTTTATAAGTATTCGTTAGTGTTCATTATTAAAACTGAACTGCTATTGGACTTCACACAATACTATGTAGTTCGGTCCCTATCAAAATACCTACGTTGAAATCCAGGTTTTGCTAGCCACCTCCGAGCTCATGCTAGAAACCAGAATTAATCCAGGTCACTGTCGCCGAATACGGTGAAGGGATCATCATCATCACCTACGTTGAATATTAGTTTAATTTACTTACGTTGAAAATTTGTTTAAGAATGGTGTGTGTGGCCGTATAGTGTCGTGATAGTTTATACAGGCCGTATAGAGTTTCGCTTGGAGACACCGAAGTCCTCCTATTGACGCTGAGGAATGGCTGTGCCAGGAAACGAAGGGGTTTTAATGCAATTAAAGTCCCACATAACCGGTATCTCTGCCAGGCTCTGCAATAGATTTTGAAGACTTCCCGTAAACCAAAAAAAGGTTATTCGCTAGATGCCGGATTTTTCTAACTTGCAATAGCCAGCAGTGGCTCGAAGTCTGGTATTCGTGCGCGGTGTCTCCATGGCGGGACGTAAACGAAGCCGGCAAAACGTGGGACTGTACTACACTCTTCTGTCTGTCTATTCGAAGATTACTGGCGTGGTAATACGTCTTGAAAGTAAGATGATAAACGTACCTGCAAATGTATTTACATTTTATTAATAAGAAGGGATAACAATCGTCAGTAGATGCGCTCAAACTCTAACTCATCTCGAACGAACGAGAAGAAAAATTTGTTGTAGGTACTATTTGTCCTTTATTCAATGTTGTCCATTTGACTGTCTTAAACTACTTACTCGTGGTTTGTTGGTAATTAAATTATGTGCCGTGGGAATTGTTTGCCACGCAAGGCGATAAGTTCTCCAGAGTCCCGACCGCGGACTGAGCGAGTTCTGTGAGTTGTCGAGGCTTGTCTGTATGTAAGTACGATTATATAAAACAATAACTTGCTCGTAATTATCTCTGAAACGGCGCGCGTGCATGAATTTGTACTAACGACTATCAACCTAATTTGTACCAACCGATTAGCGCCAACAAAAGTTTGATTATTGAAACAATATGGCATCACACTCGTATAAAAGTTTAATAAAAGGATATCATGCCCTGATTTAATTATTTATATTCAGGCCAAAAAACATTGGTTCTTAGTAGTTTTCTTTTGTTACCATTACAAAAATGATTACAAAGAGTTCAAAAATGTGTTTATATGAAACTAATAAACAATCTCCTGATCTTAATTTATCCTTAACCCAAGAATATACACTTAAACACAATAATATGCAACGCCAGGTACCTTTATGGAAAGATAGAACGTTTATTGATTTGTACTATTGTAAAGTATACTAAAATAGATACATATAAAATAGATACATATAATGTATAACTTATCGGTGTATGGCAAAAACTGACCACCTATTCTTTGATCTGATGTGAACTGGTGAATCGTGGGAATAGAGTACATCCGTCTGTCTACCCCTATAAGAAAATACAAGCGTGAGTTTATGTGACGTGTTATATAATACACCATCTTGATTAAGTTTGCTGGCAGCCATGCACTCAATGGCGTACAGTCATCGGCCCGCGGGCTAGTCTCGACACCGGCGCGGCGCCCACGAGCGCCCGGGGCTCCGCGCCCGTCACCTCGCGTCGCCCTCGTTATGCGGCATTCATCATCGCCCGTCGAGTTCATTTCGCCGCGTCCCTGATACCTACATTGATTGCATTGTCGCAGACGGCGGACGCTTTTGGTTTCTCAGTAATCCGCGGAAAGATACTGCTACGCATGTTTGTGCCGCGATAAGAATTACATTAAATATAAATTAGATTTTTAATTGATTTCAACTAGATATCTCCATAGCTGGCTAAGGACAGGAATGGAGTGGGTGGAATCTTTATACACATATGATTCTATTGGACTGTGTGTATCGTGAATGAACGCCCTCTACATTTTTTCGTGTTTCAATGGATGTCTGAAGATTAGATCAGCTCAGATTTACAACTGGATTCGGTGGCGCTGTGGCCGTATTCTGGGAACTATTCATTGTATCCCCTCCCCATATGTTTCTAAATATGCTACATTTCTTTTTTTATTATACGTATAGTGCATGTGCATACATATAGTGCATACATATAGTGAAACAATGTGAGCGTTTAATATACATGTAAAATTTATAAATTAAAATTTCATAAACATTATTGGGTCGATTAATATAAAAACATAACATTGCAAAACATAACAGTTTATGAATTAAATTCTGTGCATTTAATGTGAAAATATGGAACTCAGTTATTGACAGCTTATATCAAGACATCTTGACAATTTTTTTTTCTATTTAAGCCAAATTTGAAAAAGTTTTCGTTTTCAAATTTGGCTATTTCTAATGTAATTTAAATAATAAGTTTGTATATATAATATCATATACTAGTACATATTTATTTCATTAAAAATGGCTTTAAATCCACTAAAATCGCATTAAATCATCAATAAAAGGCATTATTTATTTTTCATCATTTAAGTTTCCAAGTAGTGGCACGGAATCTGGAAATATATCTGGCGAATGTTAATAGATTTACCAACCTATTCCGTAGTGAGACGTAAACGTAACTGGTGAAATGTGTTTTTATACTACGAATACATTCCTTTTACTAACCCTTCAGAGATAACAAACGTGACATTACTATTTACTGTTAGCAGTAACATACAGAATAGTTCAAATCATAAGTAATATTTTAAAATGGCTGAAATATATGTACTGAAGAGCAATCATTAGTTTGTAAGAGACTTGTTTTTAATATTAAGGATATGTTACTCGTGGGATTTTCAAAGTGTATATATGATGTAGTAATATTGTGTGTGTGGTAGGACTTCCAGCAGGTGCTGCCCCTGCACGGCTGGTGGTCGAGCGGGCGCGGCGCAGGCTCCGACGAGCAGCTGGTATTCCTGCCCGCGCTGCTGCCTCGCGAGGCTCAGTCCGTCGCCGGAGCGCCCGCCAGCGACGTGCCGCTCGCCTACAGCTTCGATGCGTTCGGGCGGTAAGCGAATTCAACTATACTGTATTAGTAGTCAATATTATTATTATTTAATTAGTATATTTATATATAATTGCGCCACGTCTCTCGCGAAGTAGACAGTGAGTATTGAGTGTCAAATATATTTCTACAATCTTAACTTTTGATTTATGTACGCCGGTTACAGAGAATTCTGACTGTCTCATCTAAAGCATGTATGAATTACATAATATATTATATACGTGACTAAAGCATGTGCCGACTTAACTCACCAGCGTCTGTGACGGCGGGGCTCATAAAGATGGAGTGTAGTTTAATCTAAAAATATATTATTAAACTTATGTATTCCGTAAAAACATATGTAGTCTAAGCTGTACTAATAATAATTTAATATACTAACAATTATATGTCTAAGCTGGTTCGTAATCACATTATATTTCAATTCATTTGTACAAATATGAAAACGGATTGTTATTTTTTAAATAACTTACAAATTATATTCTATACAATACGTATTATCTAATAGTAATATTGGTTGGATTTCCAGAAGCTTCGATCTGCAGCTGGTGCCGAACCGGCGGCTCGTGGCGCCGCAGTTCAGGGTCTGGTCGGAGAAGGATTCAGACGAGTCTCTCTCTGCAGTGGACACTTCTTGCCACTACTTGCACAGAGGTCCAGGAGCCGTGGCCGCCTTCTCCGCCTGCAGGGATCATACTCTCGTAAGTTGCTCCTGATGATACAGCATTTGTATAGCAAGTGTATAGCATAGGTATAGCTTAGTAGTGTTGCATACGATAGGGTATATTTCAGTATGCTACTATGAAATAATTTCTAAATAATCTATTGATAAGAGAAATAGTGCGTTCGAGTTATAATAGAAATATTTATCAATATGATGTAATCACGCTGGGTCCCTGACGGCTGAGAGTACCTTGCGCCGAAGATTACAATCGTCATGCTAAATTCACATTTATCATTCACCAATAAGTAACTAGTAACAATTCTATTATTTTAAATTTTGATTTATGTACTGATCGTCAATTTTGATTTACAGCATGGGATCATATTAACAGACAATTCTACGTACGAGGTGAGACCCTTATCGTTGGGAGAGGCTCGCTCTGATAACAGCAGACGTCGACAAGGTCGCACTGCCCACGTCATCAGGCGAGCCCCGCCGCCACCGCCCACCACCGACGACGCCCGCCCCCTGCGCTTCAGGACGCGACGTCCCAGGATATATTCTCAAAAACCCAAACCATCCTCTTACACCATCGAAATCGCCTTATTCCTGGATGAAGCGGCTTACAACATATTCCATCCGTACCTGAATTACAATGAGGCCGAACTGCGTGATATGCTTCTTGCATACATCAACGGGGTGAGTTCGTGTAACGATTTGTTTCATTTTTTTCTTTTTCAACCATGGAGACAAAAAATAGTTCTTTACTTATGTGATTCAAAGCTACTACTGCGGCTGTTTGATCATCATAATTTAAATCTAACTTATATTACTGACTGAAAAGTATATTTTACGAGTATATTTTACGTTGTAATTCTTAGATTTTTGACAATCACAAAAAATTACGTATTATATCATACAGATAATTTCACATCTGCCAACTCGCACCAGTCTAGCGAAGGAGACTAAACTCTTAACGCCTATCATTTTAAAAGTATTCTTGTATTCGGCTGTGGCACGACCAAATCCATGATATACACACATGTGAAGCTACGAGGGCGGCGGGCGCAGGTGCAGGCGCTGTACGAGCACGCGTCGCTGGGCACGCGCGTGCAGCTGTCGCTGGTGCGGCTCACGCTGCTGCGCGCGCAGCCGGCCGCGCTGCCCGCGCGCGCCGAGCGCGGCCGCCTGCTGGACGCCTTCTGCGGCTACCAGCGCGCGCTCAACGTGGACGACGACGACGACCCGCAGCACTGGGACATGGCCTTGCTGCTCTCGGGGTACCGCCCTTGCCACATACATATTTAGTTTTCTATTCGCGGGGTTACTCTTCCGAACAAAGAACATATCGATCACTCGAGATTAGCTACGGGCTTTGTAGTTCGTAAAGGTGGATCGATTGGTTTTGTACATTGCTTGATAGTCACCGCTTCGCCAGCTTTATACGAGGTGGGCAGTGAACACCGAACGCCAGTTATCTCTCTCCTTACCATCTGACGTGCTTCTTTATGACGCGACTGATAAATGCAAAATAAAACACATAAGGAAAAAAACATCTTTATTGTCACCCAGTAAAGGTTTATAACAAGTTTCTGATTTGCAGGGAGTTGTGTTTTTTCTGGGCGACAGAGACCAATATAAGTATAATATGCTACCATCATTAGCGACATCTCGGTGGGTTTTGAGCATCAGCAAGGCAAGTCCTTCATTGATAGGATTGAACTAAAGGTGAATAGTATGTGGTGTTGTGGCACCAAGTGACAAGAACATTATCGATAAGCAGCTAATAAACTGTGAATTTCTTATCCTAATTACAGACTGGACTTCTACTCGGAGGAGGGCGGGCGCCGCAACGGTGTGACGATGGGGCTGGCGCCGGTGGGCGGCGTGTGCCTGCCGGCGCACGCCTGCGTCGTGTCCGAGTTCGGCGCCGTGGACGCCTTCGGCCGCCCCTACCCCTCCGCCGGCTTCACCTCCGTCTACATCCTCGCCCACGAGATCGGACACAAGTATGTGTCTCATTCCTTTGCCTCGTCGTATCTTCCCGGTCTTAGGAGTCCAAGCTAACTGCACCTGTCTTGATATCCTGCTATACAAAAGAAGAGGGCCTTGTGATCGGTTAAATGCTGTGATTGATATTAGCCAGCAGCGTAGGTGGTTTCAGAAGTTTTACTGTGTAATCTCCAGTCTGAATGCGTACCGTAGAAATTGTAGACAAAAATGACAAAAATATACAGATGTGCACCTGATCGGTTGCAGCTTGGGCATGCATCACGACGGCACCGGCAACAGCTGCGCGCGCGACGGGCACATCATGTCGCCGTCGCGCGGCACCGCGGGCGAGGCCACGTGGTCGCACTGCAGCGCCCGCGTCGCCGCCGACTTGCAGTGAGCACAATATACTTTCAGTCACCGTCAATTGTTCTCGAATTTATTTCCCCGAAGCATGGTGCTGTGCTTCATCAGCTAAGGAAGTCAAAAGCCACTATAGTGTAATTCTCAAGAAGTCACTGAATATTTTTTATACATTTCGTTTAGTTTCTTAGTTGTTTACTTCTCTGTGACTGCGTGACAGAATGATCTCTTTTCTGCTGATTCTTTTTTCTGTCTTTCCTTCGGTCTCTAAAATCATGAAAGGCTCTCTATGTTTATATTTCCCTGCCTTTATCCCTTTCTCTTTAAATAAAACAAAGATGTAACTGATGAGTTTTTAAATTTGATTTCAAATTGTTTTCAGATGGGCGACATGTCTGTTCGACGGCGGCGACGACCTGGACGCCCCTGACGAGCTGCGGCACCAGCGCTTCGGCGGAGCGCCGGGCGTCACGTGGAGCGCTAAGAAACAGTGCGAGGTACACATTTGTCTCTTACAATTAATATAGAATATTATTTATGAATGATACTGTTTAAAAATTGGTTTAAATTTTTTCCCTAATTCTATCAATACGCATAGGAGCTGCATGTAGGAAAATGCACCTTCTGTGAATTAACTAACTCGTTGGTCGTGTTGGTTGCCAGTGTAACTGCCGATCGGGAGTTCTCGGATTCGTTCTCTGGGTCGAACATTACAAAATTTTCTAATTTAGATTTTCTAGTACTGTTTCGGAGTCTGACGAAGGGACGAAAACGTAACTATTAAAACGTGGGAATGTTCTGCATTCCTCTGCCTACCATTTCGGAGATTACAGATGTGAAGTTACCCATCTTCTGTGACTACCAATAACACTTAAGTCTATCAGTAGAGCATGACAAGGGATGCAACCAACCTGCTGTAACAAAACTATCACTAAAGATGTTTTTAGTTTTTAACATGAAAACCCAATTATGTCTAGTCGTTTATATATATGTTTTTCATAATAATGGAGCCGTGTTTGAGGTGTCTGACATACATGGCCGGGCGCAGATCCTGCTGCGGGACCGCGACGCGGCGCCGGCGGAGGGCGCGGCGGGCACGGCGGGCGCGGCGGGCGCGGGGGGCGCGGGGGGCGCGGGGGGCGCGGGGGGCGCGGGGGGCGCGGGGGGCGCGGGTAGCGGAGCGGAAGAGCGTCGCGCAGGG
>DWEI01000212.1:0-25353 GCA_018245875.1 Mysoria ambigua | reverse complement strand
TGCTATATTTTTATTGGAATTCTTTTTTATTTCCTTCTAAGATATTTTCATGTTATAGTTGCCAGCTTTTAGATTAAGTTTATATATATTTAAAGTGTCTGGTTTTTATTAGTCACATTATATCATAGCATATAATATTAAACAGAATTTCGTATACAAACTATTTTGTTCCCGAATTTAGCCGAAATTTTACTGCTTCATTAAACAACTAAGTCGGGACACTTGGCATTCTTTTGTATTTGTTAAAAAGCGCATCATTCTATATAATATAATAATTAATTGTCACTTAACATATGTTATTTTTGTAGACATACTTCGTATGTAGTAGATATAACAAATCGTGAATGGAAATGTTAGTGCGAAATTTTAAAGCGGTTCTGTAAAGCGCTTTAAGTTTTATCCCAACGTTTTAGTTCATCTATAAAACATCAAGTTAACGATTTTTTAAATATTAATAAATATCTTAATTGCGGTTACAAAATGTTTTTCGTACATTCAATTTTATATTTTAACAAGGTTACGCACGTGAGTAGTTTTGTTTGCATTAATTCGTAAATTATTGAAAGTTTCAGATGATATTGCGCTTAAGGACGCACTCCATAGTCAAAGGATAAATGATTAATACTTAAGAGCAATAATACATTTCAGTGCTGAGCGGCATTAGGTATTTTACCTAGCTACTGGCGTTCGTTCGTCTCTTTGACAGCTGTGTAGGTGCGGACTAATCATTATAATGTGTAAAACTATACATACAAACGGTTTAAAGGTATTTCAATATTCAACAATGCGATAATGATTGTTGTTGAATTTAGAAATATTGTTTATAGCTCTTTGAATTATAGCCATTTCACACCTAGCTATATTGAAACTAGTCATATTGAACGTAGCGATGTTTGCTCTAGCCATATTGCACCTAACCATATTGCACTTAGCTATCAATATATTTTCCGTGTCCGCCTACACACGATCAAAATTTTTTTGCATCAAACTCCAGCGCGCTTCTCAATTGCACTTGTGGTATAAATGAAACCTGATGTTAATATTTAAAAAAATGGTTGAATATTTTACTGAAATTTAGTGTATAAGTGAACGTATCGTTATAGAGATACACTGTCCATCTTGCGAGAGCAGCATGTTGTACAACATAGAGTATGTTTGGTTATGGTCTACATTCAATAGAAACTGTAAATTAAAGCTCCAAAATGAGGTCCCTTTGAGTTTTATAAACATGCTTCAAGCCTTAACTTGTTTCGGATAAAAAATAATTACCAAATAATGAAAAACGTTATAGGAAAATTGCTTCCTTATTGTCTAACAAGAGAAGTTGAACTGGTGTAATAAAATATATTCTACGAGTGTTAATGGCGAATAACAAGCCATACCATTTGAACAGCGAAAAATCTTCATTTACGCAGACTACGCGTATTTATTGCAATAGGGCGTCTTAAGTGAAACTTTAGAACGGTAAGGTTGTCCGCAGCGAGTCCGCGGTGCGGTCCCAACGTGCAGATAAACAAACCAATCCAGTGCGGGAACATCGCGATGGCGCGATAGCACTATCTACGATCGCGCTATTGTTGCTAGATTTAAGACTCGCCGCGACCGACTCCTAATTGCGCGCGTGCCTCCAGTCGCACCGGTAATTACTTTTATCTATACCGTTGCCAAACTGTATTTGTTGTTTGTCTGTCCATTGTATAAACGGTGTTTACGGAAGTGAGAAAAGCAGTTGCCGTTCAAGTTTATCTGTACACGTAAGAAAATTCTCTTTATAACAACTTTAAAGTCTGGTAATAACAGTGATTCCGTCCGTCTAGCTCCAATCCTTTTTTATCCCTCTTCCGGATCAATATCGTTTCGAATAGTCAAATCAGTATCTCTTCCACTGCTTATTTCAAGTTATTATTTTATTTGTACTAAACTAACTGTAAGGGTGACTTTTGTAATGTATGTAATAGATAACTACTCCAATACGATTCTAATTAACTAAACGAACGGTAACTAATTAGAATCCAGTTTCTTTTTAATATTGAACTCTGTTATGCCTGGATGCCGTTGATTTAATTAAGCAGCTGTTCTTACGAGATTCCGTTCGATCTTTTTATAATAGAACGACGTACTTGAGACATTTTTAAATACTCATCCATTTTGTAAAAATTAATCAAAATACCATAAAAAGGCTAGATAAACTTACTTATTAAGTATGTATATTTAAAATCTATATATTCTGGTCATAGATACTCATTATTCATGTGTCGCTTAAAATCTACTCTTTACAATGAGATCAGTTATTCATGGTAAATTATGAAGTATCTACTTATGTAGATAGTCTGATTGAATAAATACTATTGGAACCTGGGGTATTACAATATACTCTATATAACTCGTTTAAATTTGTCATCTAAATTAATTAAATTATACAAAAAAATAGTTTCAGCAATTTCACCATCATTGTTTATCACTATTTATTTGCATTATTTTCACTAAGTTAGACAGCAATTGAAGGTAAATAATACAATAAATGTGAAAATGCATTTCAAAATTCGAAATAGCAATCCTATTTCGAACCTCTTTTTCACTAAACAACCAAAAAATAAACGAATACGATAAAGTTAATTAAACCTTGTTTGTTTAAAAGAAAGTATCTATAGAATGTAATGTAACTTAAAAAACTACATAGACAGTTGTTTTAAATTCAAACAATGTACATGTTTAGTCCGGGAGATTGTTTGATAAAAACAAATCAAATAACACCTATATACTCACTATGCACGCTCAACTTCAAATTATTTTGTATCACAGTTATAAATATATATGTATTATAATAAAAAACAAACCAATAACACAAAATTCTAATATAATAATAACTTAATATTAGACAAAGCCGTATGCAGAACCAGGTTGATATTTATAAATCTCTAAGCGATTTACATGTTAGAAACGCGATTGTATCTCGACTTTGCGACTTTGTTTCGTTTACGGGGTGCCGGTTCACGGCGAGGTGTCGTGTCTGTGTGTGTGCTGATGATCATGCGGTGTATCGTCCGACCTTATAAGATAATTGTGTTGTACTGGTGCTATTACCCGGAAGTGATGGATGGAAGTATTGAAACTCTCGGTTCAAATTGGACGTAGCAGTCTAGTGAACTAACTTTGAAAATTGAACATAGTGTGATCTGGTTACTTTTACCTAGCTGTGTGTATATGAACATTAAATACTGTTTAAAATGTTCAACTAATGCATTTTTCGCTCGTCCATATGATGTAAGTAATATATTTGATATACGCCTTATCGTTATAAGTTCATATGCAACTAATATATCACAGTGAAGTCCATATCCTTTTATTACAGACTGTTGTTGCAGACCTTTCTACAAGAATAAAAAAAAACGTAACTTCGATGAAGCACAGCGGTAGTTTATACATGTTTCAATAAAAAAAACTATATTCATCGCCTGAGTGATAGAGAACTAATGAATATGACACTCGTAGATAAGAATATATTGGGACATCTCTACAGGCAAACCATGAGTAACTGATCTGTAGTGTTCATACAAACGAATAACCATACAAAGTAATATTTTTTAATTATACATTTTTATATCTCAAAGAACAACGAAGCCTTCTTCGTCAGAATTGTTTGACCCGGATGGGAATAAAGCCCGCAAATTTGGGCTCCGTATTTCACTTTGGCTTCGCTTGGCCTAAAGCAGAGTTGAATAAATGCATAATAATAAATTAATATTAAAAGTAATCTTTACCCCTCGTTTGGGGTCCCCAACTTATTTTAATACGGGGCACGTTCAAAGCACGCTACGCTACTGATAAATGTATAAAATAATATCAACACTCCACTATAATGTTACATCGAAAGTGAAAGCTGGAATGAAATGATGACATCACATATCATACCTTTATTTTTACTCTGATGTCTCAGTTGGTCGATGATGCTCGTGAGTCTGTTCTCGCGGTGGCACACGACCTTCGCCTCGTCGTCCTCCTCCACTTTCACCGACACATCACCTCTCGACTCTTCACCATCACTGCACTTGTTATCCAACTCGGACCCCATGGTCATCGCCCGATGCACTTCTGAACACTTTTTGGACACTTTCTCTGACATGTCACTTATATTGACTATATTTTGGACGCAGCCTGATTCTGTATAGATAAAAGGCTCCGTTCATTGTACTAGTGAGTAATTGTAATTTAAACATGTAACATCACGCCGTTCATCTCCGAAAAAGTAGGCAGAGACACACTCTCACGATTTACTAGTTACGTCTAACGTTACGGTATGTGGCAATAGGCGATTCTATATATGGCAATAGGCTTCTTCGGCGATTACAGGCGTAACGTCACGTGTTTGCATGTATACCCGATGTCTTTGATCATCCTAGTACTCGTATAATGATTCACTGTTTTGATTGATTCATTCCTTGCATACGATAATAAACATGTAGTAACAAAATGCGCAATAAAAATCTGTGTATTAATAGTTTATTGCTAAATCTATTAAAAAAAACAGACTTCGCAATTCGCAATTCAAAATTCACAAGTCAAAGTATTTCAAAGTCAAAGTATTTCTCAGTATGAGTGCCGACTTAGTCGTTCGCTTGCCCGAGCCTAGTTGTATGATCGTGGCAACTACTTTGAACGGAAGACGTGATTTATTTAGCTTCAGGCGCTAAGTTGTTAAATGTATTATCCACTAACAAAGAAATAACCGGATGGCTTTAAAGTATGAGCAGAATGAAAATATCGTTTTTGTTTTAATTTTTTCCCCTTGTATAATATATTTATTCTTCATTTATATGTATCACGTAAAAGTTGTTGCATAAATTTGTCATGTGAAAAATTTTAAATGTTTCGTATAATTTATGTGTGTATTACAGTTATTATAATGTATAATTATTTATACGCCAGGTCACTTACGAAGTAGGCAAAGTGTATACCAAGTGCCAAATATCTCAATCCATATTTGTCATATTTTGACTTTCACGTCTCTGTACATTCACGCCGGTTTTAGAGACATATCTCCTCAATCAGTTAGTAAATATTAATAGAGTAAGTAGCATCACGCTTTTAATCCCCGAAGAGGTAGGCAGAGGAGTGTCGAATAATCCCACATTTCACCAGTTACGTTTACGTCCCACTATGAAATAGATGGTGAACCTATTTCCATGCACCGGTCACATATCCAGACTCCGAATCGCTTGCACAAACTTCAACTGAATATTCTATCAGACAAACCCAATAAGCTAAGTTGGCAAGGGCATGTGCATCGCACGAAAACCTTTAGTCTCCCAAGGATGGTTTTGTTTAGGGGCTATAGCGGATGCAAAAAGAAGCGTAGGTGTACCTATATTCCGCGTCAAATATCGCGTTCAGCGTGATCTAACGTCATTTAACATTAAGCACTTTCAGAGGGAAGATATCGCGGCTGACGGGAGTCACTACATGAACCGTAGCCATGAAAGCCGGAAGACTTACGACAGAGCCTTGTTCGTCAGACTTGCGGAAAGCAGAGCAAAGCTTTAGGATGACTCCGATAAATCTGTCTCCACTAACACCTGCATTTGGTGCGAACACAAGTGCTGATTTGAGTTTTTAATCATCGAAGCTAAGTAAGTTTTTATATATACTACATCAAATGTCGTCTGAAATAGTCGCGTAAGCCATTGTCGTTTGTTAATCAATAACAAGTCGGTGGATTCTCGCTACGTGTTCCATTCGGTATTTGGCGTAGCAATACATATAATATAGTCCTAAGACTTGAATAAATAGGAAAGAAATAGATATGAATGTATGATTGTCTCGTTGGAGGAGTGGGAGCAAGCGTGACGTCTGATCGAGAGGTTCAAATCCTACTTCTATTCGATTTTTGTAACTTACATTTTCAGTAATGGTGTGTAATGTATATCTCTGCCTACCTCTTCGGACATTAAAGGCGTGATGTTACGTTCTTAAAACCAAAAAAATAGGTGACCACGCCACGACATAGGTAAATACGTACAGATGTCTCACCAGCGATTGCGTGACTTCACACGCTGGAATCACTGTGGAAATACATTAAACAGATAACAAAAAACACTTGAATTCGCCACTCGTCGCGCACCGAGCCACTCGCAGCTCAAAGTCACATTGCACTACCCATAAACAACAACACTATGTAGTCATCATAAGTGGTGTTACAAAGTCAGCAACAGAACGTCGACTCTCCCGACTTATAACCCGTATAACCCGTACAGGTGACCATGGGCATTACGTACATTTAGCTGACAGTGAACGGGTTTAGGATGATTTAAAAAAAGTGCATTCGTTGTTACAAACAAATGACTAAAAACATGTTTTTATACAATGTCAGTAAACTGTTAATTTTATACTCTCGTTGAAAATGTTCCTTAATACGAGATGATATAGTGCAAGTAAATTACAAGCTATACGAAACGTGTGTATTTATTATATTAACTTAAAGCCACTGCCACGGATAATTATCTTAAGCACAGTTTTCAAGTTAGTATATTTACTTATGTTATTGGATTATAACATGATGTTAATATCTAAAAAAATCACTATAAGCTCGCATTGCAGATGTCCAAATTCCATCTCCTTTAACATAATTACTTTTAATCAAAACAAAATTTTCCGGACCTGTTGAATTAAGTAAAATATTATAATACTGAATAGCAATATATAATCCTGTGACTAATTTCATAACTAACATAGGAACTTTGCCGTTGATATATAACTACATATATTATGTGTAAAAGGATTAACCACTTGAACTTCACTGGATAAGTTTGATATGTACCACCGCATGTTTTTCAATGAAAGAACACACTGATGTTATTATACTATGTACAGTGTCCTACAACGTATATTGCTATCGATCATCGACGGCTAGACATTTACACAATAAACAACAAGAGTATGCTTTTACTCTTTAACGGAACGAAATAAATCCGTACGATTTGACGTTACCGCCTCCTATTGTTTGGAATCGAACGACATCGCACTCGAAACAATATGACATCGAAAATTTATCATAGACAATTCCGCTCCCGAAACCCAACTGACCTCCGATGACCTCGCATTCGAATAGGGAACCCACACGCGCGACACAACTCACATTTGTAAAGAACACGTACCGTTGAGTTCTGACTGTTGAAATTAGAACGATTTTATTATTTTTTTAAAAATGGCCACAAGGTAAATTCAACAGGTAAAGTGAGTATGCAGCGGTTTATCGCGACGCACTAGTGATAACTGAGGTGTCAGGTCAAACGAACAAATGGGGCGGCTCCGGTACGTGCGGCCCGATAAGCGCCGATAACGGGCTCTTAACCTTCCGACGGTGACGGCGGATTCGTGTCAACCCACTGAAAGGGACGAGTTCGTTGAAGAATCCTCTGAAGGGTACCGGAGCTGCGAAACAAAATGGTAATACGAACCTACCAAGTTCTATCTGCAGGTACGAGGACAATCGTGTACAAGAAGCACGTTTAGTCCGTAGGCAAAAAGATATTTAGCAGAAAACACAGATTCTACAAACGCTCTAAGGGGCCCGTGGTGATGATAATTATAATAATATTTCTGAATAAATTCTCAAATAGCATGACAGTGACATATTAATCACACGCACGAGTATATCGTTGCATTGGACCTGCGTTAATTGTTTTATAAATTTCAATAAGCAATTATTAGAATACAAACAATCATTGGAAACCACGCTTATCGTATCGCCTGTACATTACACGCTGGTTTCATCATCATCGTAAAAACTAATGAAGAATGAATGTATGTACGGCGCCACATACATGACTCACATCTCATTACGCCTCCGATAAATCCAAAATCAATTATATACGAAGAGGCACACGCAAAAATAAATTTAATTTTTCCTTTCAATGAGACCATTGATATGATTGGTTCGAATGTTAAATAATAAGTCTATAATAAATTACTGTGATTGTTACACCCAGTATGTATGTCTGTTGTAAAATTAAGTGTGAAAATCCGTCCAAAACCAAAATGTACCTTGAATTTGAATCTATTTGAATTTTGAAACGAGATAAAGCAGGGATTTATTTATTATATATAAATGCATAACGAATTAACAACGACTTTAAATAAACTCACCGGCATATCATAATTACTATATTTGGACACGTATAAATATCATCGACGCTGTCAGCTTGTATTGTTTTACACGAGGTGTGGGTGATTTGCAATATTACTACAGCGATTCACTTAAACATGATTTATTTGAATCGACCTACGTATGTATGCGTATGTATGAAGCAGGGCGCTCGACCGGTCACAGAGTCATGACGCTGATAAGCTGATAATACCGATACCAGTGCACGAGCGGACAAAGGAAAACCGTATCGCCTTCGAGAAAACCTAGATATCGCTTTTCCGTGACTATTCGTGTGAGTTAATTGCTTTAGTTGGTAATCGTTCGACGAACATTATCATGTCATTATTCCGACGCGTCTATTCAGGCTTCGTAGGTTCAATTTGTTTTTTTTAATTATTAATTTATATAAGTAGAGATCACAGTTTTGACTGTCGTTTGCTGAAATTGTTTCTTTTGGTAATACGCCTGACATTCTATTTTTGGGTTCGTTCCCTACACGCGCATTTTACCACGCTGTTCCAGTGTGGATTGGGAGAGAATTTATTGCTAGTCGATTTTTCTAATGTAATCCATCACGACTAATATTATTATAAGTCAGAAATATCCGCAATAAATATTCATATCGATATCAAACAACAATTTTAGCTTATTTTGTCTATACACTGTTATCAAGATAAATGTCTGTTTTCTGTAGTTTGGCGAGTTTACGATAAGGAAACTTGTCCATAGTACATACAATCTTTATTGCGGATCTAATAAAAATATGGTATGACAAACTTTGCTAAACCCGAAGAAAACTGGCGTGCGTGGACACCTATTCCATTGTGGTAAGTAAATGTAACTGATGAAACGTGGGAGTATTCTACATTCCTCTGCCTACCTCTTCGCACATTACACGCGTGATGTTACGTTAAAACGTTTATTATTGTTTTTACCACATGATTATATCATCAAATGTGTGTCTTTTATGCGATGTTCCACTATCATCAATTATCACGCAATCTGACCATGTTTAGTTGATCTATCTTATCTCATTATTGCGATATTTCGTCAGAGGAGCAAACGCCAGGTTGCCACGGGCTCGTTGCGAATGTGCTATAAATTACGTACGTGGGCTCCCATCGGTGCGGCGACTGTCTTGGACGAGATACTAAATCAATACGTTGGTACTGAGTCATTTTATTTATTGTCCGATTGCATTTCACAAGTAACAGGAACACTGTTCGCTATTTGACAGGGATATTGTGATTGAGAATTATTGTGAATCACAAATAAATGCCACCAGCTCAGCTTAAAATAAGAGCTGGCTATGGGTTTTTTTTCTAAGGTGTTTCTGGAATGATCTCGGTTCAAAAAAGGGCGTGAGGTCTCGTTTAATACTCAAACCATTATCGACTCCTTTTTTTGTTGCACATGACCACAAGCCACGGTGACCACCTATCAGATTGTCCGTTCGCTTGCTTATGAGGTTCAAAATGAGGATGAACTTATTTATTGCATTTCTAAATCGAGGCGTTATATTTTAATTAATTTATTAAATACGTTCATACTTTGTTGCTGGCAGCGCGTCGACAGCTAATTTAGGCGTCGCGAGGTCGTGACCCGGCGCCCTGTGCTGGTAATAACTCTATTGCATATGCGTTTATATTTACAGTACTCCCAACGTTGATGTACTACATATTAACCCATCTTGAATTGCAATATAGTAGGTTGGTTATTAGTACCTTAGATTAGAACCTGAAGATTAAATAGAAAAAAAAATTGCCAAGACAAAATTATTATTACCGGCAACTCGGATGCGTTGGTTGTTTTTGAAACATTTTGGAGACTTCCGTGAAGGATCCAATGTATATTGTCTGTAACATTTACAACTGTTTACCATGCCCTCCGAAGTAGGTACAAATCTTTTCAGATTTTTAACCGTTTCAAAGCCACCAAATTTGCTATGTTCTAAGCGTTCATCATCAAATTTGCTATATACGGCCAACCAAACAGACACGTCGTGAAAGAAAATAATATTGTATTATAAAATTAACGAACCTAAAACAAGCTATTCTTTTATAAACGTATAGCGATGCATATTTATATTACTATTAAATTTATATCACTATTTTTACAATATGTCATGACACGTCGTACACGACTTAGCACTTGGCAGCGCATTTTGTCTCTGGTCTAATTCTGGCGACGCGAGGTCGTGACCCGCCGCCCTGCGTGTGTCTGACGCGGAATAACCACGTCCATATCGAAACAAACCCGAATATTTGCTTGTAAATTTGTTATTTATTCGTAGCTAAACTTCCAAATTCATAGGCGACGTGTTACAGTGGTAGTCGGTTGGGGTAATAGAGTTATGACGTCACACTAATACCGTTTTTAGTAAAACCGTTAGCTAAACCGTTAGTATTTTATAAGTACTATTTCACCTTTTGTAACGTTAATCCAAACCCTAATCATACTTCAAGAGTTGTAAGATTAATTTTGCAAGTTATCGACAAAATATTTTACTCAAATACAGTTACAATTTGATTAATGTGCTTTGTTCTTGAATTAAATAATTAACATCACGCCTGTATCCCCCAAACTGTTAAGCAGAGGATAAATACTTTATTTCTTAATTAGGCTTGCTCGGACCACTAAACTAGATCTTTAAATTATCTAACCGTCTTTATTATTTCATCGTATTTTTAAAAATTTTACTGTATGAAATTTTAGTGATTTAAAAATAATATATTTATAGTCACATGGCTCCTTTACTTGGCGTATAACCGAATACATGTTGATCTAATTTGAGTGCGATGTGACCTGCCACTGGGACAAATGCGCAATATGTTTTTGATATGTGATGACGAAGAAAATAATAATAGCTCTAAATGGTTTTACACGACACTAAAAAACACACCTAATACGGAATAGTATTTAAAAATTGAATGTTATCTTCGTTTTATCGGCAGTAATAAATTCCTTTACATATATTTAAAATATTACTGTATATTTATATAGAATAGTATTTCAATTCAATTCTTTTACAACTAATAATACGATTTACGTGTAATACAATTCACGTTTTGAATATTTCTCATTTGCTTGGAAAATTTTATCTTTTTATAACTCTGTCATAACATACAATCTGATCTTGTACAATGATACAATGTGATCTTGAAAATTATAACATTTATATAAGACGGCTTGTTATTTTTTTATTTCTTTGTACACTACGGAAAGACTAAGTTTCCGTTCTGCGGTATGCACAAACAACAAACTATTTGTATATACATAGATGTCGGTCATTCCGATAGTTGTTTGGGCGGCTTTGGCGTGGTTCCACGGCTGGGCGGATATTTCAGGAGCCCCGGGACGAGGTCGTGACCTCCCACCTTCCCTCTTCGATGATGTATTTGTAGTAAAATTGCCAAAAGATACAACCATTTTATAGCTTCACGTTGAATGCACTATCCCATCTATATTAAATTTAATATTGGAAAAATATTTCAGCGACATCTATCGTACGAAACATCTTTATAGGAAGTTGTTCTAGCTTTTGTGATCGCTATTATCGCGTATAAAGCCTGCCGACCTGTACTTGGCCAGCGTGGCTGTCTATAGCTTTAACCCTCTTATTCCGAGAGAAGACCCATGCTCCAACCGTAGAACGATAGAGTCGGAAAAAAATTATTGATTCTTTTAGAGAATTGTGGACTTTACCTATTACACCGCAATACCTACTTGTAAAGGTATAGTTTAATCACATTATTAGGAGCACATTGATCTGAATAAAAGATTGTTAACTCAGAATGATTTTATTTGCTTAAATATATAATTAGTCAAATAAACGAGCATTTTTGCATGATTTAAAACAAATTACAGAGATTAAAATTTAGTTTCCCGTGGAGCAAAAGATCTCTAATATTTTTATGGGATTTAACGTAACATAATTTTATTACATAAAGTAAGGATTTTATAGAATTTGTAAACGTATGATGTCTTCCTTCGTACATTTTATAATCAATGATCTTTCTACAATGTATCATGTAACTAGAATGCGACTCGTAACAATGAACTTTTGTGTAGTATAACAATAGAATCATTGTTTCTTACACCTGTTTCGTTTAATCTAAAGTGCAAAATCTTCGAGAGCACTACGTGTATACAGAAGTTCAACAAACAATTAAATGGATACAATCACGGAATAAAACCTTAAAATTTTAGATTTATAAGTTTTGCATTATGTTCCGCGTGAACATGTTTAATGTTAACAGCTTGTCGCCTTTCAATTTTCAAATTCCAATATTCTTCATCGCGTTGCATAGTGTTGTAACACAATTGTCTTATCAAGAAAACTACGATTATTACCAAAATCAACCTGCATATTATTCATCGGACTATAAAACAGTGTATGAAGATTACAATGAATATGCTGATGATGTTTACGAGTGTACATGTTCATGCAAGACATGCGTCGACGTTAAGCCTTGTTGTAAAAGCATTTGTGTTAATTGTGTACCGCCACAGACTAATGTATTATTCGTACCTTACATGTACCCTATCGTAATAAATGATAAAACTGATACAAAAGATAATGAGAGTAAAATAATGCCAAACTCGACCACAGAAACGACAAACACAACGACAAACTCAACGACAACGACAACGACAACAACAACAACCACTAAGAAGCCTGAACCAGCGAGAAGATCGCCGCCTTTAGAACCAATAAGTTCAAACATGGACAGTGAACTCGAATTCAAGAAATACCAACCAAAACCACTGATCGCACCTTTTATTAAAGAACCACATAATTTAATAGACAAAAATGGCAAATACGAATTAACAGCACTGAGACGTACTAAGACCAATTGGTTTCCTAAATATGGAATAGTGCCGATTCCCGATCAAATAGCAGAGAAAATACTTTTTCAGCTACGGGATATGAAAGTGCTACATCCCACACAAAGCAATATGAGACCGTTAAACATACAGAATAAGTATAATGATTGAATCTTTGCTTTATACATTATTATTTGGAGTAACTTTGAACATTCTCAATATAAAAGTGTTATAGGTACACATTTATTTTTTCTTATGCACATTTTATTAGTAAACTGCGAAATGCGATTTAAAAATTATTGCTCCGCGAATAAAATGCAGTTACAGAAATTGGTTATTATATTCGAGTAGAAGCATTCGACGTTTTCAATTTGCGAAGTGTACCTAGAATTTGTTCTTATTTATTAATACTTGAATGTTTCACGTAAAAATATGATTACATTCGCCATTATAAGTTGTTGAAATGCTATTACAATGGCACGTAATAAGATTATATACATAGATACTGGCAAATGTATTATTTAATTTAGAAAATTTATAAACGTAATCATTGAATATTTTTATTGCAGATTTTAAATGTATTTTTTTGTTTATTTCTTGATGATGCCATTTCGCAATATGACTATAATTATCAAGACTATTTTCAACATCCAGATGTAGCAACCTATTATCGGCAATACGATGATCAAGATTATATCTGGAAAGGTGTTCGATTTGGAAAATACTCATCGCGAAAATGGTTAAAATATCCCGAATATATCGATCCGAGCGAATTATCATATAGCGGAAAAGAAAAATGCCGTTGTTCATGCAACAAATGTAAAAATCTAAAGCCATGTTGCAAATATGTCTGTACCGACTGCAATCAAGGACAGGAATTAGTCGTAGTACCATATCCGGTGCCTTTAATCATCCACATAAAGACTACAAACGACACATCGACAGAAAATATAACGACCACGACAACAGCTACATCGACAACTACAACAGTTACAACAGAAGCAACTGTGACACCGGCTGTAACATCTACAAACCCTATCTATGTACCGAGTGCCCAACGTTCGAATTTAGAACTGGACGTAACAAACGCTAATATTGTGTATCGTAGAGATTATTCCTACCCATACGACGGAGACTTAGGGAAATTTCATCACAACAACAGAATGTTAAGACCGACTTTGCCTATTATGGATATTGAACCTAAAAATAGTGATGCGTATTGGATACCCAAATACGGCATTGCGCCCGTACCTAATGACATACACGTAATGTAATGGAAAGTTATAAAAATTCTACACCACTCTAAAATAAGTATTTATATAATTATTTATATTCATTGATATTGTAATATAAAATTCGATGTTATTTAAGTTCAGATTTATCTCCGACAGTTTCAGCGCCGGTCGATGTTAAATTTTCGGCGATTTTCGGCGAGTTTACATATAAACGAACGGGCAAATCGTTGAGATGTTACGATGCGTGTCATCTAGTGATCTACCTTTTGTATGTGTGCAATTGTAGGTGATTGATACGCGGTAACCTGTTTACAAAATTCAGTTATACAACTGTAGATTGCTAAGAATAAATGGAATATTAATACTGTGTTTCAATACGCGTTAATTCATAACTACAAATTTTATTGTAAAAGTAACCGGAAACTAACGTGAATTATTTTGATAATATTAAGGTTAAATTATTTTATGCCCATTCATATTGTAAAAACATGAAAATGTATTTGTTTTGTAGTTTGAACATATGCATGTATTCATACAAATGTGCGTGTGTTTGTTGTGTGAGTATCGTAAAGTACGCACAGATTCAATTCAGTGTCCTTCGCTGATATTTACTTAGCACGTTCACAGTGCAACGCGGTCCGCATCGAGCTTCTCATCACTGAAATCACGCACTTGGGTAACACATATCGATTTTCTCATACATTCACTGACTTTAGGTCGCGTCGTTTCTATCGAGCGCCGTTTGGAAAGGTCACTGTTGACACTTATCGATGGACCGTTTATTAATTAATCGATTTAACATAAACTAACCGGCGGACAATGGCGGCGGCTGGCTGAGCGTGGCGTGACCTTTCAGAAGGCGGCGCGACTGCGCGCAAGTCGCGCGGGGTCACATCGGATGTATTTTTAGAGTTTAAAGTTCGAAATACGACGGTTATTCACGCATGTGACCGCTGAAGCGTCTTTGGCGCTTCCGCTGAACGCCGACTTACGTGCGATTGGTGTTCGCCCTTTCGGAAATTTGTATTGGATACAAAAACGGCGCTAGTGCATTTTTTATCAATGTGATTGTCACCACAATTCGTACGTAATATCTGGTTAAAATGGTTTTTATGTTTATAAACGTAGCTATGCAATCCCGTACAAATAAGATAAAATTTGGAGACTGCTAAAAGTAAATGCTCTCAGCTGCTGAACTGATCATTATATTATTAGAAAAGAACCAAATATATACTATAGGATATAGGAAAAGTTATTAAAGGCGCGGTCCGCAGTTGATCAATGTAATTTTGTGACACCACGAGCTAGAGCTAGTCATAGAGTTTTACTGTTCATTTTAAGGTCAAGAACATGTTTATAAAACAAGTGCGTTATCTGACGTCGTTTTATTTTAACGATTGCTTTGACACCATCAAATAATATCATTACTTCGTCGTTCATTGAACTCTCACATACCATACTATTTTTAAAATACATAGACAATTCCCGGTAGATAACAGTACAAGCTGAAATCCTACAAATGTCCTACATATCTTCGACTCTAACTTCCTGTTTCGGTTTCAGTAACATATATTAACTACATTATCATTATACTACGAACTGTGATATCAGTATTTATTACCTGTATTATAAATTTATGACTGTACCAATAAATTTTGAATCGAAAGAGGTTAGTGAAATCTTTACAAATTATATAGTATCGAAAAAAGTAGATATGACGTAGTTTGACAACGAAGTCGCAAAGTTAACAATGAAGTTGTTACCTGTTAAGTATGTATTCGTAGGTGCATACTTCAACCGCCAAAATTATTCTTATTTCGAATTGAGTTTTGGCACGAACTGATTTCGCTTACAATGTCGATTTGGAGGCGAATAAGATATACCAAACTACCAAACTAGGCTGTTTGTGCACTGGTAACCTGCAGCAGAGGCGGCGTCAGCCGTGGGCGACGTGGACCACGATCTACAGCCTCCATGGTTTAAAAAGTCTCGCGCCTAGAAAGTTTTGGGTCTACTTAAGTTCTGGTAACGCGGGAAATAATTTAACTCGTTATAAAACAATAAATATTCTGTCATAACTGAACGTAAAAATGTAACATCACCTCTGCATACTGACTGGAAGTTTAATATTTTATTTATAAATACCAGATACGTACATTAGTATCCGAGTTATTAGCATTTCAAAACTTTATTGGACATGTTAGTCATAGAGTACAATATACATTTTTATTTATGAATAAAAATTTTCAAGTTTAGTGTTGCTTTTTAATGTATAAAATGTCTCTTCTTACGCCACCAGAGGCTCTGACGAAATACGACTTAGCAGTCTCTTTCATCGTCCACTGGACCAATAATAATAACACACTCAATAAAACATTCCGTAGATAATATACTACGTACTTAAACTACTATTTAAAGATAGTCGTTATTAGATGACTAATGTCGAACGCCTTAAAAATTTGATCCGCAATTATTATATTCAAAAATTTGCACAAGAAAATAACCTATACTGCTTTCAGTTTTTGTGAATTAGCACCTACAATATTTATTAGGCTTACCTAAGTTGAAATTCCCGCTGGTAGCGATGAAAGTGGGTCTGTGCCCACCCTTTCGAGATATCACGGCCTGGATGTATAGTTACGGTAATTGCAACCACGTTTCGATTATTGAAACTTCGTATAAATCATTAGAAAATATATTCCATTATCAAACTTAAAATATACTACTTTAAATATATATTTAACATCCACATAATATATTCTGTTATACCTCTAAAATATACTTTGTTGTATGTTGTCTCTCTTGTAAGGAATCTATGTTGTAAAGTGTTGCCTTGAACTTTGGACCGACCGAAGGGCCGATGTCGACCCTTCTATCGTTCCACTGTCAGAACATGGGTCTCCTCTCAGAATGAGAGGGTTAAGGCCATAGTCTGCCACGCTGACCAAGTGAGGTTAGGCACACTTCACACACCATTCAGGATATATTTTTTTGAGGACCTAAGGTGTACGAGTTTCCTCAAGATGTTTTCCTTCACCGTAATAGCAAGTGATATTTAAACTTAAAACGCACATTTTAAAGAGATGCGCGACAAGGATTTGAACCCTGTCTCCAGGAGTGAGAGATCGAATTTGAAACCACTAGGCTATCACTGAAGCAGTAATGCTTTGTACTTTACCTGATGTTAAAAATTGCTTTCAGTCCTTTTCCATTAATATATTTGACATTGGTTTCTCGCTCCTTAAGGAAAACGTAAACGCCTGTTTTTGAACTCTTGTTGCTTTCGTGAAATAATAGGTCGCGAGCTATTAAGCATGCTTATGAAAATATTAACTCATCTAATATTATAATAATAAATTGGCAACTCCTTTATGATCTAAGTCCTAAATCCGCCGTTAGACATTAGTCCTCATCTTAATAGTTTTTGCCCATAATTGCTACCTCTAGGCATGCGCTCAACTAATCACAGAGCTTATATAATTTATTAAAATTATTTTATTTAAGATCAAACTGATTGACGTGCTATTGGGGGAGCCTATGTCCGGCAGTGAACGGGAATAGGCTGATGATGATGATGGTTTTGATGATAAATTTTAATTATTATTGACTTAAATTAAAATGGCTAAATGCATATATATTATAAGTTTTGTTGGGTTCTACGCAACCATACTGGTTACACCAAACACCAAAAAAATTAACTTTTACGATAGACGTCCAATTTACCTATTAGTAAACGTAACATCACGCCTCCGAAGAGGTAGGCAAAGGAATGTAGAACACCACGTTTCACCGGTTATGTTTACGTCCCACTATGTAATAGGTGGTGAGCCTATTGCCATGCATCGGGCACATATCCAGACTCCGAACCACTACAATAAATGTACTTAATTTAGAAAAAAATTGTAGTGTCCGACCCGGGAATCGAACCCAGGACTTCTCGATCGTCAGTTGCACATGCAACCAACACGATGAGGCAGTCTTTTACTAATAGATGAGACATTTGAAAAATAAGTACCATACTAATTGTCTAACGAACATATTTATTGTGTATTTTAAATTTAGTATTCATAGAACTTTATTTTAAATAACCACAACACTTGAATAACAGGCAAAATTAAAAGACACGATATGACAATATCAACCCTTTATCGTTCCACTGTTAGAACACGGGTCTCCTCTCAGAATGAGAGGGTTAAGGCCGTAGTCTGCCACGCTGGCCAAGTGCGGCGATATATGAACAGGAAGTATAATGGAAAAAAATCAAACGAAAGCTATCAATAATAACTATATTTCTTAGAAATACGAAGTACACAGCCATTTTTGACATAAATTTGTTACAACCGCGGCACAAATCGGCCGTCGTCGCACTCGACGACGGCGCTTTATAATTCCTATAAAATTGACCATAACACAATTAACTAAATTGTCCTGAAGGACGCACACGTCACGCTCGTAACACAAAATACACTGTAACTATGCACGTACGATTTAAATATGGGGCTGTATTAAAAATATTATTTATTATAATGTCATACGAAATATATACTTATGATAAATGAAAGCGGAAGCGAGGATTAATTAATTGGTCGTAATGTAAAATAATGAATGATGAATAAAAATTTCAAATCACAAACACAGGACCAGGCCCTGTAATACTTATAGCGTTTGTACTCAAAGTACCGTTACATATCTAGTTCGTCATAAATGCACAATCGACCAACGCGTCAAACGCCCACCTAGTGGGCTCGAATCCAAGTGGCGGTTGAGGATGCTAGGGACAAGCGGATATATAAAATACAATTGGATATTTCATTGATCTACAATTTACAAAAAAAGTTACCACTACTTCATTAGTACAGTAGTAGTACAGTACTAGTAGTAGTAGTACTAGTAGTAGTAGTAGTACTAGTAGTAGTAGACAGCTATAGACCAGTACAGCGCAAAGTCATCTTCATTTAACGTTTAATTGAATCAACGTCCTGAGGACAATCAAAGACGTCACTCTGCTCTTGATATCACGGAAATCTGCGTATAGAATATCAGTAGTTATTGACATTGCAATAAGACCGAAAATAGTCTAACGCAGTCGCCCGATCGTCATGAATAGTTCTGCTCCGCATATCTAGATCCCGACAACCGCGCGCCGCCTCACTTGCTCTGCACCGCCAACGAGTCGATCAGCTCCTGGAAGTCGGTCACGTACCACGCGGCCTTTCTCTTGACCTCCTCGCGCACTACGTTGCCGCCGAACCCTGAAAAAAGATTGTTATTATGAAATTAACTAATTAGCCTGTATTTTTTATGAGTGCAATTTTTTTATTTCATATCATACCATCTATAAATCCTGTGGATTGATCTTTAATGTAATTTTTTTGTTTATATTTCATTACTACATTTTCGAGTGTTCGACAACTCTAGAGGTACCCAGAAGAAAACAACGTATTTTCAACTAGATTATAACCGGACGTTACTGTGTATATGAAAAAAAGGACAAAAACGAAATGCGAAAACTAACATTACATTGCGTTAATATTCTTTAAATAACCCAATATTTCTTGAAAATGTTGTTTGAAATCGCACGCACCTATGAAGGCGTCCGCGGGCGGGCAGGCCTCCGCGTCCGTGGCGCCGTCGCCGACCATCACCAGCCGCTGGTGGCCGTGCTGCTCCTTGAGCCGCCTTATCACGAGCCCCTTGCCGCCCGACCTCGACGTCGGCTCGGTCTCGTCGAAGCCCGCGTACTCGCCTGCAACAATCGACGATCAAAATGTCAGTCTTACAATTTACGCAGCATTGAAACGTACCTACGGGTAAACATACGCTCCTGGAACGGTCGAGAAAAAATATGTCAAAATAATTTACCAACCAATTGATGATAGTTACACGTGTAATGAAAATGTTCTGTTTACTATAAAACTTATATAGAAATATCATATTAAAATAGATTGGAAAGTTTTTTTAGATAAAAGATAAAATCATCGTACACTGGTATCGTTAAAGAAAAAAGTGCTAACGCAAAAAATATATATTAAGATACACTTAGACTAAAACATTTTTAATTATACTCTATATTTTTTTAAACAAATATTATATGTATTCGTGATTAAATATGTGCGCCCCAGCTCGCGTAAGTAATAAGCTAATTACATTGTAATACATGTTGTCTATTGGAACTGACTGGATAATCGCAATTTATGCATCCAGTTGGAACATACGAGAATATGCGCTACGGGCTGGTCTGTATATGTCAAAAAGTCTATGAAAAAGTTCTACTAAAATTATTGCGAAACATATTTTATAGGTGTTTTTATCTTATCAATTATAATATCTTATATGCTTGTTATATGTTATTGTCTAATCGATTGTAATATCTGATATGTTTAAAAAAATGAATGGAAAATTACTTCAAGTTTATTAGAAAACTTCTGCAGTTTAAGTAAAAAATTAAGTACACTTCTGAAGTTTAGTATCAATAATTTTGTGTTCATTTGCCTAGTTACGTTCAAATGCCTTAGGATGCATGCAGACTGTATAACAAAACGTTGTAAAAAGGAATTATTTGATATGTTTTATTAACGTGAATAATACTATGTTTTAAAACATGCATTAATATAACATTTTGAAAATAGTGTTATAATAGAGATAAAAATTAGGAAGTACAAACTTATGGGACCGTTATTTTAACTTAAGTCTTATAACATATGTGGATTCACCTTAAGAGTATTAATATTCTAATTGAGGCTCGATTATCTCATATCTTATCAATTGAAACACACATGATCTAACGCCCATAGTAACATGTGCGCGCTTCGTGACCGAATTCAAGGCCGGGTTTCGTTACTCGGTCGATAAACAGCCAATTAAGTGTTTATTATTATATTTATTTCATTCTTATCTATCTATCTTTCTTAGAACTCAATGGTTTCAAAAACACACTGACCTATAATACCGAAGCTGAGATCGTCATTCTCATCAATGTTAACATAAGGCTGTTGTGCACACGACGCAATTCAATCCGACGACAAAATTTATAAGCGTCTGTTAACTGGAGGTTAATAATTGCCGATCGGGAGGTATTGGGTTCAAATCCCGGGGTTCGGGCAATTTTGAATTTTTCTATTCCATAGTGTAATGTAAAAGTTCTTTTTGGGATGTTGTTTGCCTACCTCATCAGAGATTACAAGCGTTATATTATGATAAGTTACTTTTTTAATGTTCTTTAAACTAACTACTCGGATATAAAAATCCAATATGGAAAAAATTCACCATTTCACCATTCACAATTTTATAATATAAGTATATCGAGAAACAACACAAAATGTTTCGAAGAATGTATTGCGTAAGCATTACCACAGATAGGTCACGATGTTTCACGTGGTCGTGTGGTGAAATGGACGCGGTTCGCTAAAAACAAACGAATCACACGCCAGTGAGCAGACGAGACGCGATACGAGGACCCCCTGGCTGTGCTCCGCGACCTCTGGTGATGCAATGGACGGCGAGATTTCCGAACCGGCGCCGGGCAGCGCGCGACACGCAAACAGCCGGCTAGCGGCCACGCGGCGGACGCGTGCGAGGCGTCTTGTGACGGCCGCCCTTTGCGTAAATACAAACTGGGGCACGATTATTGTACCGCTTTATCGAGCGCCCCCCATTCTAAATTTGAATTTGCTATATGCGGCGGTAGTTTGACTTAACGTCCAGTCAAGGATGAATATATCGCCGATTGCAACGTGTTAAAATTTTCGTTTCGTCCGAAAATCGACTTTCGGTGGGACACTACTTGGATTGCTCGATTTCGCATGAAAGACACTTGAATGACAAAACATTAATGCAAATGTAATTAATTATATCTTATTTTTTTAACAAGGAGCTGAAGGTCCTAGTTTTTATAATACTAAATTGATATAAGTATGCATCAATTGCTTCCCCGTGTCTTGTAGGTATATATTATTAGTAATAATAATACAATAAGAAACATGAGAATAATCAAAACACTCAGCAAATATATTCAACCAATACCTAGAGTCATTCAGTATATGTACGACTAGGAAAAACAGTTCCATTTCCTTATTTGCTACGTTGCGTGAAGCAAATGACAACTTGATGAATGCTTGCTGAGCGATTTTCATCGTCATATTTAGCTTGTAGACGTACCGTGAACAGTCAGCTTTCCAATGTCGTGTTAATATACCTGGAGTCGCGGCGAACATTTGTCTTCGGATTTTTTGTACGTAAATAACAGTCTTTACTTCTGAATTACAATACTGGGTATTTTTGGAAAAAAAAGTGCATATATCTTTGTATAATAATGAAGATATCTAACGATAAATTAAAAATAATTATACTTCAACTCATTAAAATTACTAACTCCTACACTACAAATTCAAATTTATATATAAGTTATACAAGGAAGCATATAATTTTCTCTACTGGTAACTTACAATTAGAAAAACGTAATAACACATTCTCATATTATGCCTTTTAGCTTCACATAGATATAGCTTTAAAAACATATGGTTAAACATAAAACGTATACAATGAATTGACGTTAAAATATGTTAGTGTTTTGACTGCTAATGTTTTATTAATGTTCATACGGCCTTAACCCCCTCATTCTGAGAGCGGCCCATGTCCCAATAAAGAAACGATAAAAGTTATGAAAATATGATAATATTTACACTGCAGAATAGTTTCTGGGTGATGTTAATCGTATTCAATGTCAGTATAAATATACAAACACCGAGTAGCATATATGTTAAAAATATTTTAATGTAAAAAGACTTGTTGTTATTGCAAAGGTCTCGTATGATGCACACGCCGTAAGTCAGTGGCTGTCTGATAGGTGATAAGTCGACCCCGTTCCGAGAGGCGTGGCTCTTTGTGCAACATGTTCATATGAGCAGTGTTAATTACTGATGTAATATATCTTTTATCAATAGTACATTCGACTGGTTGTATAACAGAAAAATTAATATCTTCCTATTATATATTTACTATTAGACCAACCAAATTAATTTTAACCAAAATTTTTTGCAACCACATTAATATTAACTTTAATAAACCTCGTTTTGCTTATGGTTGCTAGCGCAAATGCTGATCGACCGGCGCTAGGTTCGATTTTGTAACTTAGATTTACCAGTAGAAATTTCTAGTAATAACTTAATAATGATTTATGATCTGTACCCAGTACATGACAACTGGCTAACGCACTATCCCGTGGTGTAACTTAAAAGTAAATGATGGAACGTGAGAGTGTAATACACTCCTCTACCTACCTCTTCGAGTATCACAGGCATGATGTTACGTTATATTAATCTTCAAGCGACAATAGTCAACGAACAACAGAGCACTCACAGCTGTACACACATCGACTCTATTACGTCAAATTGTTTATATACCTATGCATAAAGATGATAACAAAATCTTGACGTCTTAACGCCCGGTCGTTGTGGTAACCTTCGTTGAATATTTTAAATTTATCCACTACTAAAAAAACAATACAAAAAAAATATTAAAAAAACATATCACTTCCCCCCGCGACTGTACTGTCGTAGTGTCGACAAATGTCTATTTATAAATCTAAGTCAAAACGAGGACGCGAATAAAAATATCTCCATACCGTAGAGACAAAATAAAACAAGATAATGATAATGTCTTCATAATTCACGTTACATTTTTGTCGTTATGTCGATGTTATATATTTTTTAGTTGACACCATTGAAACATTGGTGAACTAAACTGTAAATTATATTAGGTAGACGAGAGGAACCCTGAATATTATTCAAATAACTATTCTTTTCCAGAAAATCTTTTGATTATGTCCTTAATTATTACATTTTTGGCATAGATTCTGAACTAATCGAAATATTACATTCAAAGTATTCACGAAACATTGACGACTTGTTACAATTTTCTTTCGAATAATAAAAAAGAAATATACATTATCGAAACTAACTAGACGTATCTTTGTTCTGTTCAGACAAAGATAGGTTTGGTTGCAATTCAAGAGAATGTTGATTCGAATTTCGAATTTAATGTAGTATATGTTGCAGCCAAAAGCCTAGAAATAATATAACGCCAAGTTAATCCACAAGTGTTCCAAAAATTAAATTTAACACGTTATATTAAAAATTCAATAGGATAAACAAAAGGAATTCCCAAAGTGATATCAATACAACAAAAACAAGAATAAAATACAGTTCGTAAAACAAAAACAAAAATAAAATACAGCAACAACGTTGTTCGTAAAACAACAATTAGCCCAAAGTAATAACAATAACGTGCGTAAAACAAAAGTAACAATAAGGCAATAATAATAATAATTTTGTTCGTAAAACAAGGTTGATGTTCAAATCGATAGCGATACGAGTGTTTACAATGGATTTATTGATCGGAGCCGGCTAATACGCAATAACGCTTCAATAACACCCTATATCAGATTGTGCGTTCAAGAACCTTGTATGCAGTGAACTCAATAACAGATGCGTAATGCCACGACTACATTGTCACGGAAGGTCACGCTTTCGTCGATAAAAATATTCATACACATATAAGAATATAACAAAAACAAAATGTGCCAATTTTATTTTAATAAATAAAATTAAGATATAAATAAAACTTAACGTAACTTCACGCCTGTAATCCCCGAAAAGGTAAGCAGAGGAATGCAGAACACTCCCACGTTTTACCAGTAACGTTTACGTCCTACTATGTAATAGGTGGTGAGCCTATTGCCATGCATCGGGCGCATATACAGATCCAGACACCGAACCACCACTAGAAAATCTAAATTAGAAAACTTTTTAGTGTTCGACCCAGGAATCAATCCCGGGATCTGCCGAACGGCAGTTGCCCTTGCAACCAACACGACCAACGAGGCAGTCAAATAAAACTTGCGTGTGAAAAACTTGTATGCATTGAATTTAATGACGGTTAACGTCACGATTCCACTGTCATTCCATTGACATTATATCGGGGAATTTTTTTAGTCAACTTTTTATATTGATACATATCAAACATTATATTTTTGTTATTTCTTTACAATGTTATATTTTCACCTTCTTTCTTTTAATATACAGCCTTGTGCAAAAGTATTAGGCACCCTATATAAACTTAGACTGTGGGTGTCTAGGCGGTGACAAAAAG